>PVKV010021642.1:0-37128 GCA_004027835.1 Alouatta palliata
CGGGGGGGGCGGAAACCTGTGCTGGTGATCATGGAGGAAAATAAGCACTTGGTAAGCATGAAATTTGGTGCAACATCTTTGGGAATATTTAGCAATATCTATTCATATTTCAAATATGTATATTATCTTACCTAGCAATTCCACTTCTAGGAATTTATTATAAGGGAATGGATATGTGCTACAAGGTTGTTTCTTCTAAAGTTGTTTACAGTATTGAATAATGGAAATAAATGTCAATCAATAAGGGATTAGTTAAATCACGTTAGCATCTATCCAAACATAGAAATAGTCTACAAGTCTTTCCATGGAAATCTTAATGTATTTACATGGAGAACTATCTGACAATAACAACAAAAATGCAGTTCAAGTATGGTGTTTATGGTATGGACCTACATATATTTACCAAAACATAGTGGTATGCCATGTTATGAATGTTTGCAGCCCCCTAAAATTCATACATTGAAACCTAATCACCAATGTTATGATATTAGGGCCTTTGGGAGGTGGGAAGGAGTGGTAAAGAGGAAGAGTGGCGCCCTCATGAATGGGATTAGTGCCCTTATAAATGACATTCTAGAGAGCTCCCTTGACCTTTCTCCATGTGAGGAGATATGGAGAAGCTCTCCTTTCTACGACCAGGAGGCAGGACCTTACCAAACACTGAATCTCCCAGCACCTTGATCTTGGACTTCCCAGCTTTCAGAACTGTGAGAAATAAACGTTTGTTTATAAGACACCCATTTTTAGTATTTTGTTATAGCAGCCCAAATTTACTAAGACAGGGTATAAGAGTAGACGTATCAACTTTTGCTTTTCCTGAAATAAGTGAATTCTTTTTGGCCATTACATATTATCAGGCAAATAGGAACAAAGACATATATACTTTGGAAATAAGTGTGAAAATAGTTAAATTTGTGTGCATGCGTGTAACACATTTGACATTAAATAACCCATTTGATATACATTTTCACATTTTAATTTGTTTGGCACTAATGAATTAAATCTTATAATTCGTCTTTGTTTAATTTGTCCTGTGGGCCGATTTATATTAATAAGTTAGTACTATAAATAAAATCTGGTTTGTGTTCTGGAGAAGATTTAACTGTGATATAAGACGTAGGATCATAGTATCTTTTAACAAAATGGGCTAAAATAGGTGTGGCTTGAAGTAAAGGTCAGTCTTTCAAGCTTATCCTTCACAGTCACGTAAAGATAACTGAAGAGGGCATTTAGAGCTTGATTCCTACCATGAAGGAAAAGCAGAAATAATTTGTAAATTTCTTTCATATAAGCAAATATTTAAGAAATGTACACATCAAATACCCTGGGAGAAATAAATGTCACTAACACCTATTTCTCACAGTATGTTATAAACACATTTGCTTAAGGGATTTATGATATTTGTTGATAGATGCTAAAATCCAAGGTGTCTTTCTGTACATAGATCAATCAAATTTAGGATAAAAATGAGTAAATATATCAGCTCATGTATCAAAATTTTATAGATAAATTGGAGCCACTACTGGGGAGCAGACAAGAAAAAAAGTCAGCCCCTCAAAAGGCATTTATTTTCCGAGCTTCTTCAGCATTGGTAGCAGAGAAAAGCTGTGCTAGAAAGTGGTACCGCCTTGCAGTTGTTTCAAAAAGGAGCAAAAGTAGCATATTGGTAGGGATTCTAAATTCCAGGTCATGGAGATATACACAGAAAACAAAGCATTTAAATTAACAAAACCTGAATTGAGATGTTACTAACACACTGGTAATTAGACATGGTTTGAAACAATAAATATTCATGACAATAAACATAGGTGTGTGTTTGGAAGAAAGAGATAAATGCTTGGATATGAAGCATGGGACATTAACTGCCTGAAAAATAGAAAATACTGAGGCTATTTGGGAGATAAATCACTGAATTTTTTTTTAATGTAAGAAACTCTGGTTCCTTCGAGTCTTTCTGTAAAAAGAAAGATTAAAGCCTTGTCTTAAAATTTAATACAAAACAATTCCAAATTTTTATATAGAGTGTTTAGAATTGTATTCTTGCTTTCAGCAGGTTACCATTTTCCTCTAACATATCCGTTGACTGGGCAGTATGTTGTAGCATCATATTCTTATTCCTTGAGATCAGATGTTTTTATTTTATTTATTTTATTTTTGAGACGGAGTTTTGCTTTTGTTACCCAGGCTGGAGTACAATGGCACGATCTCAGCTCACCGCAACCTCCACCTCCTGGGTTCAAGCAATTCTCCTGCCTCAGCCTCCTGGGTAGCTCAGCCTCCCAAAGTGCTGGGATTATAGGCGTGAGCCACTGCGCCTGGCCGAGATCAGATGTTTTTAAACTTAGACTCTGAGGCAGGAGAAGCATTTGCATGGCAGGGGATCCTAGGCTCAAGGGGCGGCTGAGGGGTTGGGCATCTCATGGGCAGCATTGCTGCCTCTTCTCCCTGACATTTACCTGCTCACCTTTCTTTCTCTTTTCTTTCTTTCTTTCTTTTTCTTTCTTTCCTTCTTTCTTTCTTTCTTCTCTTTTCTTTCTTTCCTTCCTTCCTTCCCTCCTTCCTTTCTTCTTTCTTTCTTCCTTTTCTTTCCTTTCTTCCTTCCTTTCTTTTCTTTCTTCCTTCCTTCCTTTCTTTCCTTCTTTCTTTCCTTCCTTCCTTCCTTCCTTCCTTCCTTCCTTCCTTCCTTCTTCTTTATTTAGAGATGGAGTCTCGCTCTGCTGCCTAGGCTGGAGTGCAGTGGTGCAATCTCAGCTCACTGCAACCTCTACCTCCCGGGCTTAAGCAATTCTCCTGCCTCAGACTCTTAAGTAGCTAGGACTACAGGCATGCACCACCATGCCTGGCTAATTTTTGTATTTTTAGTACAGACAGGGTTTTGCCAAATTGACCATGTTCAAGACAGGCTTGTCTTGAACTCTTGACCTCAGATGATCCACCCAACTTGGCTTTCCAAAGTCCTGGGATTGTAGGTGTGAGCCACTGCACTGGGCCTTCACTGTTATATTTTATTTTTGGAGATGGAGTCTCACTCTGTTCCCCAGGTTGGAGTACAGCAGCATCATCTCAGCTCACTGCAACCTCCACCCCCCAGGTTCTCCTGCCTCAGCCTCCCGAGCAGCTGGAATTACAGGCATGCACCACCACGCCTAGATAATTTTTGTATTTTTAGTGGAGACAGAGTTGTACCATGTTGCCAGGCTGGTTGTGAACTCCTGACCTCAGGTGATCTGCCCACTTTGGCTTCCCAAAGTGCTGGGATTACAGGTGTAAGCCGCCGAGCCTGGCCTGCACTGTTATCTTGGCCTTGAGAACAGTGGTTTGCAACTTTGGCTGCACATTGGCATCGGCTGGAGGGTTTAAAATACTGATGCCTGAATCTCATTCCCAGGAAGTATGACTTAATTGGCCTGGGTGTGGCTTGGGCATCAAGGCTCTTACACATGCTCAGGTGATGCTCCCTGATAGCCAATGTTGAGGGCCACTGCTCTGGTCTGCAATTTTCAGCGCATCACCCCCAGACAAGCAGCAGGGTGGCACCACAGAACATGTTAGAAATGCACCTTCTTAGGCTCTGCCCTAGACCTACTGTGTCAGAAACCCTGGGGTGGGGCCCAGCCACCTGGGTTGTGTTAACAGGCCCTCCAGAAACCCTGGGGTGGGGCCCAGCCACCTGGGTTGTGTTAACAGGCCCTCCAGAAACCCTGGGGTGGGGCCCAGCCACCTGGGTTGTGTTAGCAGGCCCTCCAGAAACCCTGGGGTGGGGCCCAGCCACCTGGGTTGTGTTAGCAGGCCCTCCAGAAACCCTGGGGTGGGGCCCAGCCACCTGGGTTGTGTTAACAGGCCCTCCAGGTGATTCTGATGCACACTTGGAATGAGAACCACAGCTTAGAGGAATGAGCCGTTTACTGGTAAGTGTGAAGCAAGGGTGAGTGGGAGAAGGTGGCAATGATTCATCTATTTCTAAATCTTTCAAACTAGGCTGATAATTTAAAGGGATTTGAAGGCTTTTTCCCTGTTATGTTCCTTCACAGGTTTAACCGTATAACTGATGACATCATGTCAAATATGTCCGTTACGAATGAGTTTCCTAATTCTTCTTCCAAATAAATATTTTTAGGCTTGTCAGCTATTGGGGAGTAGACACTAGTGAAAATGGTGTCATTAGCTATACACGGTAGATGGTATTCTGTATCATCTGACAGTGTTGTGAAGGTGAAATGAATCGGAAAGGAAAAGGTTACTGTTGTGAAGCAACTTAGGTTCTTTTTTTTAAGGTTCTGTAATTTTTTATGATTACTGTAACTACAGATCTAATTAAGACTTCTAGTAAAAGAAATTGTTTAATAAATACAAATCCTAAGGAAACACTAAAGATGCTATCTCTTATGTGTTAGAATCTCCAAATGAGGTAAGTTTCTTCAGTAATAGCACTGTTTGTCTCTAAATTATTTTCCTTTCTATATCTTCTACATAGTGCATTATTTCCCTATTGCTGGTGTATGGTAAATGCCCTTGAGAGCGATAGCTTAAGCATATCCTGAGAATGAGCCTGTGTGGCAACGCACCTGAATGCGTGTTTGGAATTTCAAGCTAAGGGATCAGGGATTGGCCAACTGGAGGAGTCAGTCTTTCTCAATAAGAAACATCTGAGCACTCCCCTCCTGGCTCTGCACCCACCCCAGGCCCATGGAATGCAAGTCATACAGGGGATTGTTCTGGGTAAGTGAAGGCTGCCAAATGGAGAAAAATGCTTTATAAACTGCATGCCTTTTGCAAGCAGTTGTGGGTCTGTCCAGTCCACTGCCACTGGACTCTATTCTGTATGAAAGGCCCCAGTAAGACCCCATGTCTCGTTTGCTGGCTCTGGGTCTCTCCGTGAGCCTCCTCGTCCCCCCTATCCACGAGACAGAGTCTTGCTACGTCACCAAGGCTGGAGTGCAGTGGTGCAATCTTGGCTCACTGCAACCTCCACCTCCTGAATTCAAGCAATTCTCCTGCCTCAGCCTCCCAAGTAGATGGGACTACAGGTGCCTGCCACCACACCCAGCTAATTTTCTTTTTTTTGTACTTTTTTAGTAGAGATGGGGTTTCACCATACTGGCCAGGCTGGTCTCAAACTCCTGACCTCGTGATCCACCTGCCTCTTCCTCCCAAAGTGCTAGGTTACAGACGTGAGCAACTATGCCTGGCCCCGTGAGCCTCCTCTTATAAGGATCTTTCTCACTACATTGGGAACACCCAGATGATCCAGAAGAATCAATCTTTCACCACAAGTTATTATTATTACTATTATTTTGAGATGGAGTCTAGCTCTGTCACCCAGGCTGGAGTGCAGTAGTGCAGTCTCGGCTCACTGCAACCTCTGCCTCCCAGGTTCAAATGCTTCTCCTGCCTCAGCTTCCCAAGTAGCTTGGATTACAGGTGTGTGCTACCATGCCCAGCTAACTTTTGTATTTTTAGTAGAGATGGGGTTTTGCCATATTGCCCAGGCTGGTCTGGAACTCCTGACCTCAGGTGATCCACATGCCTCGGCCTCCCAAAATGCTGGGATACAGGCGTGAGCCACCATGCCCCGCCCCACCACAAATTCTCAATCTTGTCTGTCAAGTTCTTTTTGTGACATAAGATAACATATTTACAGACTGAGGGAGTTAGGATGTGGACATCTTTGTGGGGGCTACTACTTCCTATCACATATATAAAGAGACAAAAGAATGTAGGGAATATTCTCTGAGAGATTCTTGGGGACGAGACTGTAATGGCCAGTTAAAGTAGCTCCTTAGAGGGCTTGACAAAGTGGTACACTTCAAATTGTTGGGTGCTTAAAAATCTCTAGAGGATTTGTTTAAAAGATACATGCTCTGGAGCCCTGCCGTCCAAGATTCTGATTCAGTAGATCGTGGTTCGAACGGGTGGATGTGCCCTTACGTGTGTGCAAACTCCCATTCCTCTGTCCCTAGCAGTGCTGCCATAGGTGCCTCAGTTCAGGTGGGCCCTAGCCCACACCTGCAGAAGGTGATGGGAGGGCAGTAATGAAAAAAACATGGAACCCAGAAAACTGTACAGCCTGTACAGCAGCAGCATGATTAATTCAGGGTGGATATCAGAGTTAACGGGGGGAATTACAAAAATACCACTTTCCTGAGCCCCACTCCCAAAGACTGTGATTCCAAAGGCCTGGGGAGGGACAAGGCTTGTGCTTGTGAAAAAATCCTCCCAGGGGATTGTGGCTAAGCACCACTGCCCCAACCTCCATAGCAGCCTCAAGATCTATGGTGGTCATATCTGATTCAGCAGTGCCCAGGCAACTCTCCTGTATTCAAAAAACTTTGAGCAAATATTCCTTTTTTGGTGACTGATTAAACTACAGATCATGATAAATCTTCATTTTTGTATCTCAAATTCTTTTCTCAGAGCCTGGCACACAGCACCCAACAAATGTTTTTGGAATGAGTCAGTTGTTCTTGGACTTTACTCTGCAGCAGACTCACCTGGAAGGCTTGTTTCAACATAGATGCTGGGTCCCACCCCTAGAATTTCTGACTCAGTCGGCCTGGGTGAGGCCCAGAATGTGCGATTCTAACAAGTCTCTTGGTGCTGCTGGTGCAGGAGATCTCATTTTGAGATTCCTGGAATAAAGTTTGTATTGTGAAAGTTCTAATTATTTTCTTACAAAGTGGAAATGTTTCTTTTTTCCTTTTTTTTTTTTTTTTTTTGAGACAGAGTCTCATTCTGCTGCCCAGCGTGGAGTGCAGTGGCACGATCTCTGCTCACTGCAATCTCTGCCTCCCAGGTTCAAGCGGTTCTCCTGCCTCAGACTCCCGAGTGGTTGGGATTACAGGCTCATACCACCACACCTGGCTAATTTTTGTATTTTTAGTTAAGATGGATTCTCACCATGTTGGCCAGACTGGTCTTGGACTCCGTACCTCAGGTGATCCGCCCACCTCAGTTTCCCAAAGTGCTGGGATCACAGGTGTGAACCACCACACCCGGCCAAAAAATGGAAATGTTTCTGTGTGGTCAAGGGATTTAAAACCTTCCTCAGTTTTTAAGTTACCCTTACTTTTTCATTATTTCTATTTTTTTCCTTTAAAAATGTTATCTTCTAGAAATTGAAAAAGAAAATCATGCTTTTCCTGTGATAGTTGTCCTATAATGTTTTATTGCTTATTTCTTCTCTATATGTGAATTCTGTAGAGACAAAACAATTGAAAATATTTGGGGAGTTCCTGTTGATAAAGAATGTTTTCAGACTCATCTTTAGCGTTATGGAGATATAATCTAACAGTAAATTATTTTCTTTTAACCCGAAGCTTACAGTTTTATTTGCATTTTTGGTTAGGAATTTTCTTTGTCATACTCCTTAAAGTGAGCAAAAATATTAAAAATAAAGGAAGATGGTCACAGATACCTTATGACCTCAGTCACTGCTAGAAACAGCACGATTAAGAAAAGTAAGTACTACTAAGTGATTTGTCCAATTTGCCTGAGACTTGGTAGTGGACACTTTTTATTATAGAAATATAAAATTCATCCATTATATATTTTTAGAAAATTTATTTCTTTGGAAGACTAGGTGGTGCCCCCTCCCCCTACCATATTTATCCAGTAGAGATCATACAGAGAGATTGATAGCCCTTATACATATTTTTTTCAACTTAAGAAATCCTTAAGATTTAAGGATAGCTTTTCTTATTCATACAAAATTACAGCAGTGCACTTTCCTCAGAAAGAACTCCCTAAAGTTTGGATCAACACTGCAGACAGCCTGTGCCTTTGAATCTGGGTGTAGTAACACTTGCTGGTGCAGAAGTAATAAAATGTATTGATTTTATTTATTGTACTCCCATGAAAAGGCTGTATAACTGGATTGATGGAAGAGAAGGTTACTGAAAATATTTATATAGGGCTGGGAAGCTTTAATCTTGTACACAGTGCTGAATTTGACTATATTGTGGGCTGAAAGGAGGCATCTTGTATCTTGTAAGCAAAGAACTCTTTGTAATGAACTACTCTTGCATAGCCATTCATCGTAAGTAACATTTTTATTGAGTGTTTACCATGTGTGCAGCACTTTATTAGATCTTCTTCTAACGTGTAAGTTTTCTTTTTTGGCCTGTTATATACTTTTAAAAGATATAAATTGGTAAAAAAAATCATTATCCCATATAATTCAAGATAAAAAACCTATTAAGGTATTATTTGCATACAATGATGTACACAGATCATAAATATACGATTAGATCCATTTTTTGACAAAGGCATGCACTCTTGTAATATACACCTTGTCAATCGAGATAGACATTTTCATCTCCCAGAAAGTTCCCTCAGACTGCTTTCCCAACAGACTCTCTCCCTTCCTCAAATAACCACTGATCTGATTTCTCTCTGTATGCACTCTTCTGTGTCTGGCTTCTTCGGCTCAATGTAATGATTTTGAGATTGAACCCTGTTGAGTGCATAAGTGGTTCGTTCATTTTTACTGCTGAGTAGTATTCCAATGTACAAGGTACATACAAATTTGCTATGTCCCGCTGAGGTTTCCCCAGTTGAGTGAGAGCGTAGACAGGATTTAAGAGTTATCCTTTAGCTGTTTTCTCCACTCGTCATACTTTAAGACTTAATGTTTAAGACATTTTTCCTTGAGGAGCAAACCTTGGACTTCCTTAGTTAGTACCACTAAAGGCCTGCTATTAGAGCTCATCTTTGGCCGGGTGTGGTGGCTCACGCCTGTAATCCAAGCACTTTGGAGGCCAAGGCAGGCGGATTACCTGAGGTCAGGAGTTCAAGACCAGCCTGACCAACATGGTGAAACCCTGTCTTATTAAAAAAAAAAATAGGTCTCATCTTATTAGATCAGAACTTAAATACAAGACAGAGGACCTGCTATTTCTAGCAACCTCCCTCTTTAGGATGCTTCTGAACATTATTAATAGACACTATTGTTTTAAGCAAATTTTTGTGACTATAAAGGGTTAAGGAAAGGACTAGAAAAATGGGAAACAAAACGTCCAAATTGCTTCCAGTAATTCATGTTGATGCATTACAACAGGTGGCAGACTGTGAGGTGAATGAGTGGGCTCCTAGGGGCCAGGCTTAGTTAATTAGAGATAGGAAATCAGACTTGAGCAAGTTACTTTACCTCTCTGAGCCTGAAAAGGGTGTGGGCAAAATAGGAGAGAAGGTGCGAAGAAAACAAGCCTCTGTCCGTTCGTGGTGTCTCAAAGCGGGAGAAACATTTCAGTTTACCTAAAGAAAACCAAAGCCTTTCTCGCTCTCCTGATCACTCTCTTGCCAACTGCTATTTCCCTGAGGGCTGCAAGCCTCACCTGTTATTTTCCGCGTTGCTGCCTCCCAGCAGAAATGGGAGTACGGTTCAAAATTAAAAGAGCAGCATATCAGTGCTTCTGAATCGCAGGCTGAAAAAACACAGTCCAAAGAAATGGGATCTTTTCTCTCATGTGTGGCGATAAGGAACTTAAATGTCAACTTGAGAAGAACAAGATAAATAATAGCAATGAGCCCTGTGATGCACCCAAAAATGTCAGCCTGGTGCCACATGCTGTCCAGTGAAATATTTTGGATGATCTAGGGGTAGGGATGGGAGTATATACTTTTTATTTATGCAATTTATTATTTCTTTAAGTGCCAAACTGTAATGAAACATTTTAATCACTGCGGTGAAATGTCTGGCTATCTCATGGCTGCAGTCGCTGCACAGACGCTGTACACAGATAAACACACATCTCCTATTTGATCCGTCTTTGTTCAACATGTCTTCAGGCATATCTCCTGGGCTGCCACAATCCCCTGACCATCCCAGAGGGTGGGGCTCAGAGCTTCTTGGGCTACCTGTCAATAGGCTAATGCATCCCCACACACTGCTCACCCTAGCCCTTCCTCTCTTCTCAGGGTTTCTGGAGAGAGGGGAGATGAGGTAACTGAAGCCATCTTGACCATTGTCCTAGCCAGACCTTTTCTCTTCCTCAAGGGAAGAGCTTTTACCAGCAGTTAGTCCATTGGGTATTTTAAAATATGAATTATATTACATATCGTCAATGGAATAAAATCTAACAAAAACACATTTTTGTTAGTAATATTAATATCTATATATATTTTAATAGACATATTATATTTATATTTGAGACTGTTGTATGCTATACTTATAAGTAAAAAATTAATGTTTATATTTTTAGAAATTACAATTTTCAACATAAGTGAAAGAAGATAATGAGTATAAAATTTAAAAGAAAAATGGGTTATTTATTAAATTTGAATGTGAACTATTTGCGCATTTAAAATTGAAACTTGAATACTCAAATATATTTGAATATTTGAATTTGGGATATAAATATAAGTTCATAATATCTTTACAATGTTAAAAAAATAGCCAGAAACAATGAGAACCCAGTAACATGACAGAGTTAGCACCTACACGATGGGCTCTGAATGCCATTCTCTACTAAAAACAAGTAGTTCTTGGAAGAATAACTGGCTTCAGGGGTGGAGTGGGAAATGACAATCCGAGAATGAATCACCTTATTATGCTGGAAAGTAAGGATGCTGACCACTGGCCAGTGGTGGACAATTTCACCATCAAAAAGAATAATGATGGCAATTTATTGAAACTAATTAAATAAAAATTCATGAATTTATAATACCCCAAAGAGAAAGCCAAAGAAACAAATGCAACTCATTTGTCACAGCGGGAGGCCGTCCATCAACTTCCTATTCTGAAAATTAATAATTAAGAGAAAAGAATTAGGTCTTGATCTGCATTTTCTGTGAAAACTCTATTTGTAAGTGAAATAATAGTTGATGAGGAAGAGCTGTTCTGACAGAAGTAGTCTATCTAATAAATGTAGAAGGAATGACAGAAAAATCAACATTTTACAACATGTAACGAAATAACTGATTTAGGAAATGAACATTAATGGATGATAAGACTAAAAAGTAAAATATTAATGAGGAATTGGACATTCTGAGGGTGCCAAAGGGTCACACAACAACTTTACAATCAGGGATCAAGCAGCTACCTCCTGAATCTATTGATGAGTCTTAGCACGACTGAAAGCAGGGCAAATGGGTGTTATTTACTTTCTGATGGGATGTAATGTGAAGCACACAGTACCACCTGTGAAGCATGCATACCACAAATTTTAGCCCTGAATCTGACCAAGCCTTCATATGTAACTTATAGGTTATAGGGCATGGAAAGAGATTGAAAAAAATCTGCAGAATCCAGAATTTTCTGGGACAACTACCCAGTCTGCTTAAAAAGCCACTGCTTGAAAAAAGGATGCTTGGGAACATGACCACACCTCATGGTTATCATGAGGCACGATGACCTCTTTGGTCTCATGACAAAAGACACTTAAGAGCAACCTCAACTACAGCAAAAGAAAAACTTCCACTTTCTTCGTTATTTCTATATCTTGAATGTGCATATGTGCATAGGTATTCTAGCAAAAGAGAGTGGTTGGTATGTTGAGTGCTTAGTGTTTCTACTGACTTGTAAAGAATGCAGCTGGCTTGTGATTCCTGCACTCCTTCCCAAATTCTCTTAACCACTCCTTCTCACCTCCATTGAAGTTCATGAAACTAGTAGCAAGTATAGGGGTATAAACAGAAGTAGTTCCTTCAGAGGTGTTTGAACCAGAGCAACTCCATCTTGAATAGGGGTGGGGTAAAATATGGCTGAGACCTACTGGGCTGCATTCCTAGACAGTGAAGGCATTCTAAGTCACAGCATGAGACAGGAGGTCAGCACAAGACACAGGTCATAAAGACCTTTCTGATAAAACAGTTTACAGTAAAGAAGCTGGTTAAAACCTACCAAAACAAAGATGGCCATGAGAGTGGCCTCTGGTTGTCCTCACTGCTACATTCCTACCGTCACCATGACAGTTTACAAATGCCATGGCAACGTCAGGAAGTTATCCTATATGGTCTTAAAAGGGAGGCATGAATAATCCACCCCTTGTTTAGCATATAATCAAGAAATAACCGTAAAAATGGGCAACCAGCTGCCCTCAGGGCTGCTCTACGGAGTAGCCATTCTTTTATTCCCTTACTTTCTTAACAAACTTGCTTTCACTTTATGGACTCACCCTGAGTTCTTTCTTGCGTAAGACCCAAGAACCCTCTCTTGGGTTCTGAATGGGGACCCCTTTCTGGTAACAGTTCTAACTCAAATTAGAGCTTGTCTGAGGTAGTCACATATTCTGGGCATCACACAGTCCAATGTTGCAACAAACACCAGATAATGTTTGTTAACTAATAACAGTTATAGTTGCATATACTGAGATAAAAGTAATCAAATTTCATCCTCTATGATGGAAATCCATTGCTGCACTGTGCAGGATTGTGCTTCAGGGGTCTAAAAAATTTCCCCCTAACTGTATGCGAAATACTAATACTTGATTAGAACTCTTTCTATCAAATGTAGGTAGCTGTAATGGGAATAGTGATCCAATATATAATACAAATCCCATTTAGCTCTAATGGGAATAGCGATCCAAAATCTAATACAAATCCCATTTAATCAGCACCTCCCGACTCCTGTTTAAAATCCGGAACATTTATGTGTGTGTGTGTGTGTGTGTGTGTGTGTGTGTGTGTGTGTGTGTGTAGGTTCTTCACTGTAATAATCACACTGTCAGAATTATTCTAATTTCTTTAAAATTTTTAATTGGTTGAGTTTCTTAGTGAATCATAGCTAGATGTGGAGCAATTCCAAGTAAGTGGTAGAGATTAAATATACTCAAACCTTAAGAGGAATATTAGTGTATAAAATAAATTTAATTATGTAATAGCGTATAATCTACCTAGATCAGTGATTGTTTCTTCTTCTCTCATTCCTTCCTCCTCCCACTCCTCTTCCCTAGATCCCTTTAAGAATCTTATTAATGTCAGGATTTCCCTCTGAAAAAGATGTTAACATGAGAAAAATGAGTCCATAATTTCAGAGGGTCCCTGCCAACTCCCCCACTGTGGCAGATTGTATCTTCTGAAGACAGTCACAATAACAGCTCCCATCCCACATGCTCCTCTGCCATGGGACTTGCTGCTCTCCCACCAAGAGGTAGAGTCTAATTTTTTCCCTCTTGCTTCTGGGCACTCCTGAGTGATTTGCTGAACTGAAAGAATGCAGTAGAAGAGATTTTCTAGGACTTCCAAGGTTAGATCATAAGAAGCCTTGTGCCTTCTACCTGGGGGTTTTGGATTGCTTACTCTTGGGACACAGCCTCCTACAACACCACTGCCATCCTGTTAATGTCACAAGCTGCAAAGAGAGACCACATGTGGCCCCTCTTGTTGGCTTACTCAGAGCTCGTAGCCAACAACTAACATCCATTGCCAGCTGTGGGAGGAAGCCATCCTGGTCATTCATTCCAGTGGAGTCATCGCTGGCTTCAACCCCAGACAACATCTGACTGCAGCTGCATAGGAGAGCCCATTGGAGAAATGCTCCCAGCTGACTCACATAACAAAGAGCAGTAATAATAAATTGCTTTTTCAGCCACTGAGTTTTTGGGGTGATTTGTTACACAGTAAATATGACAAACTGTAACACCCACGCACCCCTGTTGATAACCACTGCTCTTAATGATTTACTGAGAAAAGGAAAGAAGCAACATTCATAAAGTTCAGCTAAAAGCTATAAAGCCCTACAACACTAGGTGTGTATTTGTGCATCTTATAAAAATCACTACCTAATTTTATACAACATTGAAATAGCTTCTGATTTGAGGGGGTTTGGTTTTTTATTTCACTTACAAATCAATAAGAGTAAAACTTGCTGTTCAGAAAGTGTTCTCCTACTTCCACAAGTACGTCTTTATAACATCTGAGTAGTGTTCTACATTGGATTTGTATGATTCTCACATGAAATATTGCAGAATGCAGCAATATATCTTTTTCCCCTCTTTTTTCCTCCCTTCTCTTTTCCCCTTTCTTTTCTCTGTTCCCCTCTTGTCCCCTCCCCTCCCTGTTTATATACACAGATAAACCACATACATTACTATATGACTTAGGTTCTATGTGGTCAATATTGCAAATCCCCTTACCCCAACTGACTGCCTAACATTGACTACTTTGATTTTAATACCAGATAACATTAAGAAAAATCTTTTGAAAACAATGTGTCATATGCTTTAACCTAGAAATTCCACCTTTAGATTTTTTCCCTTAGAAATTAATGATTAATTTGAAGACTTAGTCACAAGGATGTTTATCACAACTTTACATATTATAGGTGAAAATTAGAAATAACCCAGATATACCTCAGTAAGGGACTTAATAAATGATAGTATTCATGTGCTACAAAATAATATGCAACAATTAAAATTAGACAAATCTATTCATCTGACATGGCAAGATGTTGAGGATATATTGCTAAATCGAAAAAAAAAAAAAAAAAGCAGTCCAGGAGCGGTGGCTCACGCCTATAATCATGGCACTTTGGGAGGCTGAGGCAGGTGAATTTCTGAGCTCAGGTGTTCGAGACCAGCCTGGGCAACATGGTGACACCCTATCTCTACAAAAAATATAAAAATTAACCAGGTGTGGTGGTGCGTGTCTGTAGTCCTTCCTAGTCAGAGGGCTGAGGCTGGAAGATTGCTTGAGCCTGGGAGGTTGAGGCTACACTGAGCTGTGTTTGTACCAATGCACTCCAGCCTGGGTGACAGAGCAACATCCTGTCTTTAAAAAAAAAGCAAATTTTGAAACACTAGGTATAATGAAATATTTTAATAAGCAATAATAAAATACATATGTGTCTGTATAGAGAAAACTAAAATTATATATACTGCTGTTAACAGAGAATATGTCTGGTTGGTGGGACTATAGAGCAACTTTCTATTTGCAACATTTTGATATACTGATTACTTTGCAATATTAAAAATTTTAATGACATTTTATTTAGGATGAAATTTGCTAAGAGAGTAGAAAACAACTTCCTCCCCACATATAATTATATGTTGTGATGGATGTGTTAATTAGATGTAATCATTTCACAACGTATTCACATATCAAATCACATTGTACATTAAAAATATGGACATTTTTATCAGATATTTTATATTTAAGAAAAACTCATAAAATAAGGTAGACTACACTATTGGAACTTATTCTTTCTAAGAGTTTTTTTCTCAGTATATGAGGAAATAATTGAGTAAACTTTCAGCGAATACATGTCCTCATCTACAAAGCTTAGTTTTGCAAGGAATTCTGTCCTACTTACCATACGTGAATAACTTCTTCATGCGTCCTATGATTTGTGGCTTAGGACTTGTGTTATCATATATATTATTTTTCAAAGATTTCTAAATAGTTTTTACATGCATGTATTCTACATCTTCAATGATATTATAAATTCCTTGGTTATTGCATTTTCTTTCTATTGTACTGTCTTCGGTGATAAACAAATATCAAGTGCTTTGCTGGTTGATGGTTTAATTCAGAGGCTGCCAAAGTACAGCTCATGGATCAAATTTGGTGAACCATTTGTTTTTGTATAGCCCTCCAGCTAAGAATGTTTTTACAGTTTTAGATGACTAAAAAAATAACATCTTGTAACACATAAAAATTATATGAAATTCAGGTTTCAGCGTCCATATACAAAGTTTTACTGGAGTGCAGGTGCATTCATTTGTTTACATATTGTCTATGGCTGCTTTCATGCTCCAACATCAGAGTTTTTTTTTTTTGAAGATGTCTGCATAACATTTGCTTCTTTTGAAACATCAGAGTTTTAACAAAGACTGTAGGTCCTGCAAAGCCTAAAATAATTACTAGCCAGTTTCTTACTAAAGAAGTTTGCCAGCCCCTGTCTTAACATAATAAGCATAAGTAGCATCAGAAAGGTCCCATTAAAAATGTCTGCTATTGTAAACTGCCTTTAGCAGTATATGATAGATTATGTTATTGTTCTCAAGTCCTCTCTGCTTCTGTGTAACAGGATTATACATCGATAGCCATGTGGATATGACATTGCAGTGTCATCTAGTAGAACAGACAAGTATGCATCTCTGCTCTGATGTCTTTAGGCTGGGTCATGATATGCTTTGGCCACCAATGAAACATTAACAGATGTGATGTGAGTGAGGCTTTAAATGTGCTTGCAGAGTTTGGCCTAGGTTCCTGAGCTTCTGTTAGCTGCCATGAGGTAGCAGCCATCTGTTCTGGTAACCATTGGTCCTAGAGTGAGAGACATGCAGAGCAGACCTGAACTTGAAGCTGAGTCAACCCAGCAGGTATGCAGACCCATGAGTGAGGAATGAATGTTTGCTGTTGAGAGTCACTAAGATTTGGGGGTTATCTGTTATGCAAAAGCTTGACTAATACTGTTGGATTCATCCCTTATTAGTTATGGTGAGATTTGTTTAGCCCTTCTATGCTAATAATAAAAAAACTGGAAATCTCATTAGGTTTTGAAAGAAGTGATATAGATTACCTCAGGTAACCTGTAAATGTAACATATTTATACTGCTTTATGAGTACAGTCATAAGTTTGAGAAAAGTCTATTTATCTTTTTCACAGAGCTGTTCTAAAGCCTTGAAATCACATTTTCTGTAGATTTATTGTCCAATTGTCTAAAAGACACTTGGTTGCTGTTAAAATGGATGAGCTGAACTTCTGTGCTTCTCCAGTCCTCCACTACTCTTGTCTGATGCATGGGGTGATGTGATTTTCTGTATGCATTCTGTTTGTGATTTCCAAGTCTTGAAATGCAAATGGATTTTTACCTACAAAATGGGAATCTTTTGTTGATATAAAATTTTGCTGTAGTAAATAATCTAAATCTATACAAATTTGGTGTTATTTCCCATGGGTATTTAGAATCTGATTATATTAGTGAAGGTGTATAATTTCCTTAAAGCAAAATTTCTTAACGGTGGCACTATTGATATTTTGGGCTAAATAATTACTTGCTGTGGGGAGCTGTCTGTGTATTTTGCACGGCATCCAAGGCCCCTGCATGTTAGATGCCAGTAGCACATCCTCAGACCTTACTGTCCTTACCCTGTGTGGTCATGACAGTCAAAAACGTCTTCAGCCATTGCCAAATGTCCTCTGGGAGGCAAAATCATCCTATTTGAGAATGACTGGCTTATGAGGGGGGTTCTAATGCAGTGTTTTTCATACCTAGTTACACATTATAATAATATAGTAAGCCTTTTCTTTTAAAAAAGTCTTATTTTGAGATAATTTAAAAATTACTGAAAAATTGCAATAATAATACACAGAACTCTCATGTACCAATTGTTAGTATTTGCCAGATGTGCTTTTCTTTTTCTACCTGTATGCATAAATGCTTTACTCTGACTCATTTGGGAATAAGCCAGATACAGGATGCTCCCTTGCCCCTTAATATTCATTGTTTATTTCCTAAGAACAAGGACATTCTCATACATAATCTCAGTAGAATTCGCAAAAATAGGAAATTTAAGATTACTACAATATTATCTAATCCATAGTTCATATTCAAGCTTTGCCAATTATCCCAAAATGTCCCTTGTGACTACTCGGTCACTGTCCACAATTCAACGAAGGACACACGTGGTATTTTGTTGTTGTATCTCTTTAGCGTCCTTAATTTAGAACGGTTTCTTAGACTTCCATTGTTTTTTTATAACCTCAATGTCTTTCAAGTGTACAGGCGAATTAGTTTGTCGAATGGTTCTCAATTTGGGTTTGTCTGATATTTCCTTATGATTAGATTCATGTTATGCAATTTTAGCACAAACATTAGTGAGTAATGCTGTAAACTTCTCGGTGCATCTCCTCGGGAGCCACTTGATGAAGGTAGATCCCTCTGTTGGTGAAGTTAACGCTGATCATTTGATTAGGATGAATATTAGTTGCCTAGGGCTGTCATAACAAGTCATCACAAAATGGATTGCTTAAACAAGGCAGAAAGCTTTACTCTTGCGGTCTGGAGACCAGAAGTCCAAAAATGAAGGTGTCACCAGACCCTGCTCCCTCTGGAGGATCTAGGGGAGAATCCTTTGTGCGCTTTCCAGCTTCTGTGACTGCATCACTTCATCACCACTTCCATCTCCACATGGTCACGCCCTCCTTCTCTTTGTCCATGTCTTCTCTTCTGTCTCTCATGGGGATGCTTGTCATTGATTTAGGGTTCTTTGAGTAATCCAGACTGATCTGATCTCAAGATCCTTAGTTTAATTACATCTGCAAAGATCTCCCTCCTGCCCTTTTTTTTTTTCAAATAAGGTCACGTCGCCGGTCCTGGGGATTAAGATGTGAACGTGTCTTTTAGGGGTCACCATTCAATCCAGTACATTTGGTGGCTGCCAGCTTGTTTCACTGTGAAGTTATTATTTTCTCTTTGGCATTAAAAAGTAATTTGTGAGAAGAGCATATCAATATTTTATTCCTCATCACAATTCTCACCCATTAGTTTCATTATTTATTGATAATTCTAACCCAACTGGTGATTTTCTAATTCCATCATTTCTTCAACACTTATTAGTTAGCATTCTGTTTTAAGTGCTTCCCTCTCTCCCTTCTTTCCTTCTTCCTTTTTTCTTTTCTAATTTTTTTTTTTTTGAGACAGAGGTTCACTTTTCATTACCCAGGCTGGAGTGCAATGGCGCAATCTTGGCTACTGGCAACCCCCACCTCCCATGTTTAAGCGATTCTCCTGCCTCAGCCTTCCCTAGTAGCTGGGATTACAGGTGCACAGCACCATGCCCGGCTAATTTTGCATTTTTAGTAGAGAAGGGGTTTCTCCATGTTGGTCAGACTGGTTTTGAACTTGAAACCTCAGGCGATCTGCCTGCCTTAGCCTCCCAAAGTGCTAAGATTACAGGCATGAGCCATGGCGCCTGGCCCCTTCCATTTTTCTTAACAATATAGATGTACTGATTCTACTTTTTTTCAATGGGTTGTAACCTATTATTAATTTTATTTTCATGGTCAAATTTTGCTACATCTGGCCTGCAAGAGTCTGCTTGCTTCTGTTTCCCTTGACATGATCTCCATCTTTTTGAGGAATGTTTACTTTCTGGCACAAAAAAATGTTCTAAGCTCAGGTTTCTCCCACCTCAGCCCTATTTCACTAAGGAGTCATTGGATTCTTTTAGTGGGCAATAGTGGTTTTTTTTTTTTAATCGTTGTTTGTTTTTTGTAGACACTGGGTCTTCCTATGTTGCCCAGGCTGGTCTTGAACTCCTGGACTTAAACAGTCCTCCTGCCTCAGCCTCCCAAATTTCTGGGATTACCGGTGTGAGCCACTGTGCCAATCCTGGCAATGGTATTTAGAATCCAAGATCTTGGTGCCTCAGGAGCTTTTTATGCAAAAATGTTTGAATCCTGCTTAATTAATAAATCCTGGGGCAGGGCCTAGAAGAGAGAGAGAATGTGTGCGGGTGTATGTGTAAAATTCCAGGTGGTTCTGTTACATAACATTGTGTGGGAACTACTGCTGTAATGCATTTAAACCATGATTTAGCTTGTGCTAATTTTTTCAGGCACACATTTTTCATCTAAGGGGACAAACAACTGTCTCATATCTTAATTACTGGATACCAGAAAACTAAGCAGGATAAAACCTACACTATCTGAAAGAATTTAGGAGGAATCAGATGTCAATGATGGATGTTTAAGATAGAAAATGTGTTGTATAATGTAAAATAATTATTGATTATGAAATCAAGTCAAGTTAGATTCAAGTCTAGATATAATTACAATTTCAATTAAAAGAGAAAGTGGAATTCTTGCTTTTAAATTGCATTTCTCTGACTATAATCCTTCTCTCTGTTGCTCTCTATCTCACATTATAGAATTCACCACTTCATGGGAAGAGGTGTAGGGAACACAAAGGTTTTCACAATGGAATAGAAAAATAATCTATTTCAATATCTGTGCTTGACTATCTTCAATAATAGATGACTCAGAGAAGGAACAAAATTACTTCAGTGAAGTCAACTGTAATGTTGAATAGCTGTATCACATTTTGGTATACAGCGTGAAAAAGCATTTTTTCCTTATAAAATTTTGGGTTAATCTTTTTTATTTCTTAAAAAAAGAGCATTCCAAGGTACTAAGATTCATATCTAGGGGAAGAATTTTTTTCTATCTATGATCAGTGAATATACTGAGACTGTGAGTCTGTAACTTTGCCTTAGTAAAAATAAACCTCCTCTTTCAGAAGATAAATTAGAAGAAAATTCCCTATTGCAGTGAGAATTATAATTCTTAGCATTAATAATTGTCATTTTTTTTTTAAGAGACAGGGTTTCACTATGTTGGCCAGGATGGTCTCGATCTCCTGACCTTGTGATCCTCCCACCTCAGCCTCCCAAAGTGCTGGGATTACAGGAGTGAGCCACCGCGCCTGGCAATAATTGTCATTTTTTAGTATATACCAGGAATTTTACACATTATCTTTATTTTACCAGTAAAGAGACTAAAGTTCAAAGACATAAGCAAATTTTCCAAGGTCACAAAGCTAGGAAATGGGTAATCAGGGAATTTAGCATAGTAAGGATAGGCTAAGTTGTACAGTAACAAACAACTCTCACATCTCAGCAACTTATAACAAGCGTGTAGCTAACACTATATGTGCATTTTTGGTGGGCTGTGGCTCCACTCAATTACATATTCACTTAGCACTCAGGCTGACAGCGAAGTCTCTGTCTGTCTGGAGTTGTAGCAGAGGGAAAGGGGAGCACAGAAAACCACACACTGGCTCTGACCGCTAGTATAATACCTGAGAGAAGGAACAAAACCACTTTAGTGAAGCCAATAGTGCTGCTGAACAACTATATCATATTTCATTATTGAACAGTGGTATTTTGTATTTCGATAGCCAGAGCAAGTAACAACCAAACCTGAATATTAAGGGGCAAGGTAGGGAAGCAGTGTCCTCTGATAGGGAGGGGCAGCCAAATATTTTCGGACAGTAACAGACTGATGTGTGGATGGCATCATTTTACCTGAAGCCCATGTAATAGTTTCTTGGCCTTGGCTATTGATCTACATTGGTCCACACAGAGGGAAGCAAAGGCGGTCGTCTGATGTTGGCAGAAGGCTTGATCTTGTTCTTTCTCTAACTAATATGGAGTTGCTGCAGTCATTTTTCCACCACAAAGGAAGAAGTGTGACAAAAGCAGGAAGGCAGTGTTAAGAACAAGGGAGCCACAGCACTGAGGATCCCAACAGTTCATCCTGAGAGTGGTCCACACTCTTTCCAGTGACATAATTTCATAAATTCATAAATTCTCTTAGATTTAATCCAGTTTGCATAAAATACTTAATTACCTTTTTTTTTTTTTTTTTTTGAGATGGAGTCTTGCTCTGTCACCCAGGTTGGAGTGCAGTGGCGCGATCTAGGCTCACTGCAACCTCCGTCTCCTGGGTTCAAGTGATTCTCCTGCCGCAGCCTCCTGAATAGCTGGGATTATAGGCACGCACAACCACGCATGGCTAAGTTTTGTATTTTTAGTAGAGACAGGGTTTTACCATGTTGGTCAGGCTGGTCTCGAATTCCTGACCTCATGATCCACCTGCCTCGGCCTCCCAAGTGCTGGGTTTACAGGCCTGAGCCACTGTGCCCTGCCAATTACTTGTATTCCTAATACATAATATTAAAATCCATGGCCTAGTATAGTTCTGAACTGTCTTGAAAGAGGCACATGTGTATATGTATAATATGATTAATTTTGTGTAAAGTCAAGGTAGCAACATTATGAACATTTTTTTAAATACAGAGAAAATCATCTATTAGCATATTACTGTAAAACATCAACTATTATTAGGTTTGTGTATACCCTTCTGGTCCCCACATCCCTATCATGTACATTTATTTTTAATAGGTTGTTTCATTGCATATAAATAATTTTGTATGCTAGCCTTTTCATTTAAATGTATATTAAAATTCTTTCCCCACATTATTGAACAGCTACAAAATATTTTAGCAATTGGGCATAGTATAGTTAGATAAAAATTTTTCCTAATTTTGGACATTTAGGTTGCTTCCAATTTTTTTATTTCATAGATACTAGTGCCATGCATGTATATATATATGTGTGTGTGAAGGAAAATTGGAAGGGTATACATAAAAACGGATATGACTGGATGCTTTTGTTCAGCCTCTGTGCCCTCTAGAATATAAGGTGATGAAACTCACAGAATATCTTTGTTCTAGAGACCCACATATGTAACACTGGTATCCTTTATTGTGCTAGGTTAAAAAATAATATAGACATCTTTATATCATTCTTTTGGTATAAACATAATTTTTGTTAGATTAAATAATTTCTTATTCAGAATAATATTTGGAATAATTGATTAAAATTGAGAAGACTAACTTCTGAATGGAAGCTAGCAGGATGGGGGACTTGCTAACATATTAGTAATAAGTCAGAAGGAAATGCTTATTGAGATAAGTCAATGAAGATTATATGCACAGATTATCTTGTGCTGGGATTCTCCAGTGGTATACGCTGTTCATGCAAATATTTGGCCACTGTCCTCTGAGGAAGTTATGCTGAAGGTGTCCAGCTCTATATTATCCCCTGAGAGTCAGTTTGCTGTTCCATATGGGTCAGATGGCCCTGCACCTGGCCTGCTCACTGGACTCTGAGAGCTCTGTGTCTCTGGTCCAGCATGCTCTTGTATCTTCACAGCTTGAACAGTTTCCAGAGAACACAAGATAGTAGTTCTCTTGCTCACCTGAGATTTGTTTAGATTTTTATCTGTTTGTTAGAAGTAATTAAAAGGGGCTGATACTGGTATTCAACAGCAATGTCCAGGCAGTTCTCCAAGCCTATTTACTTTTCTCAGTCTCATTCAGGAATTGGAAGACCAGTGAATCCTTGACTGGATGTTGAACTTTGTGGCCCTGCTAATCTTGGTCTAGAGGTACAGGGCTACAGCTGTAGATCTTGTACCTATTTCTCACTCCAAATATGATTTCCTGACAACGATATTAGCAGAGGCATTTCACCTGTGCCCACAGGGGCATTAACAGCAGAGCCAGAGGGTTTGTGCAGTGGATCTGATTTCCTAAATCAGGGAATTGTTCCTTGGCAGGGCGTAGGCTGGCTCAGGACAAAGCAGTTATGTGGAGTGGAACCATAAATGTGGATATTAGTAGCTTTTAAGCAGATAACGAAAACGTGGGCCTGGAGTTTCAAAAGAAGCCTAGTAAGAAAGAATCTGCTCATAATAAAGTTGGTCAAGTAGCGACTCACAAGAAGAGGCTATACCATCTCTTGAGGGACAATGGGAGTGTAGGCTGACCTAGAAGTGAGAGGATCTGTAGCATCTGTTCCCAGGAAGTGGGGACAAGGCTTGAGGACTGCCAATGAAAATTAGCCCTCATAAAACAGACAAAATGCAATCTCTACTTGCATCCCTTACATGATCGCTGCATAAATGAGCAACTTGTGCAATCACTTTAACTGAAATGACTAATTATTTAACATATATCTTTGGCTAAATTCCATTCAAAGAACACAGAGAAATAATGGCTTATTTTTTATTACAAATTTTAAAATGTTTAAATTTTTAATCCATAGTTTTAGTATTATCTTAGATACTGCCTTAGGGTCTGCTTTTACAGCACTTCTCTTCCAAAAAAACTTCCAGTATAATGCCAAGAACACTTATCCTTCATAATCAAAATTCGGAGTTATGCCAAAGCCTGTTATAAATTTTATTTTGATACTTGATTCTGAATATGTAACGTAGACCAACATATCCTTATTCATTTTCAAGAAATGCCAAACCTTCAAAGCAGCATCATATTACAAATGATTTCTTTATCAAGACTTTAGGGTCCTCAGGCTGTCTCAGTGCACGAAATGGAATCTCCCTGAAGGCAGGGATAAGCCTGTAGTGTTCAGCGGCTTCTCCTCAAGCTTAGTAAGCCCCAAACTGGCTGAATGGATAAAATATGATAATGGATTTCTTCTTACAGCTATTTTTACTGAAAAAAAAGGTTAAGTGGAAGTAGAATAATACATTTTATTGGATAAAGGAACTTGAATGAAGTTCTCATTTAGTGAAATATGTGCTTAGTACATAAAATATATAGCTGTTTAAAAAGAGACAGGAAGCCAAGAAGTCTGTAGCATGTTTTCTCTTTTCAGTATTCCCCAATCTACAGTTTATTATTCCATTTTCTTAAGGGTTTTTCTTTGCACTCTATGATTACCCTGAAGGACCAACGCTAAAGGGCGAATCTGGTACTTCTGCTTTCAGAAATAGCCCTTGGTACCTCATGGAGATGAAATTCTCTGGCTTTCAGTTCCCATTTGGTAATAGCCCCATGCACATCCACTCTGACAGGTGATTGATTGCTTTTGGCAGCAGAGTGAAGTGTGTGCACAGGACTGGCTGATGGAGGAAACTGCAGAAGGATTTAGGAGTGAGGGCAGCCTGGACTGGTTGGGAAGGGACAGCTAAGAGAACAAGTGCCGTGGATGCTGTCCAACAAGAATGGCAACTCAGAGCTGTGGATAACCCACAGGCAGCCCCCCTGGCATGTCCACCTTCCCTATTTTCTGAGGGAGCTGTTGCCTTCGCATTTATTCTTGAAGTCCTTATTTTCATTGCTTGCCCAACAAACATTCAGTAAGGACAAACGGGAGAACTTGAGAATAATCCAGAATAGCTTGATACATGGAGAAAAGCAGTCAAGAGCTAAGAGTCTGAGGTCTTCAATCTTATTTCTGAATAAGGATTTAAAGTAGAAACATACTTGGCATCTTTAATCAGTCCCCTGTGAAGTGGGCATAATTTCATTAATGTATGCCATACAGATGCTATTGTGAGGATTAATTAATGCTTTTAAGTGTGGACTTCAAATTAAAATTATTTCAACTTGAACCAAATAAAGGACCCTTAAAATTAACAGACATGTATATCTATACGTGTTAAATACTATGGAATTTCCTTTCTTTTTTCTTTGCTAAAACTGAAAAATTGTAAATAGGATATTTTTAACCCTACCATGTAACTGTAGTTATTAATGGCAGAAACAATGCTTGCATAAATACTGTAAGACTTAGCAATTCTTTCCAGAATCTGATTCATAAGGGAAAAGTGCTCTTTAGCTATTTTAAGCACTTAGGTGCACGTTCTCTAAGTCTACTGTCATAGCAACTGATATACCACAGAAAAGCAGGGAAATGTCTTAAGTCAGAGGTGCTTTTCCTTACCCTTTATTTGGGACTCTTTCCTTGACTCTTAGAATTAAGCTTTGTGACTCAGACACCTATCATGAAAAATTTCATTCAATGAACAACAATTCTGTGGCAGTTAAAACATCTCTGAAGTGCCAGATTTAATGGATGTTCAGATGTTACGGTTTAGCACCTAAGGTTCTGAAAGCATGCCAGAATACCAGATAGTCATGTGACCATGAATGAGAAAATCAACCTGTTGGACTGTATAAATATATACAGAATATTCAGATTGAGAGAATCCAGAGCAGCCTAAAATTTAAGGTTCATCTGGATCACCCTAATTTTAATCACATTATGGTTAATCTGATCCCATTTGGAGTTACAAACTACATATTCCAAAAAAGTCAGTCAAATAAACAACCAATAGCCTGAAAAAAAGGTATCCCATGGGGCCAGGGGTGGTGGCTTATGCCTGTAATCCCAGCATTTTGGGAGGCTGAGGCGGGTGGATCATGAGGTCAAGAGATTGAGACCATCTTGGCCAACATGGTGAAACCCCGTCTCTACTAAAATTACAAAAATTAGCCAGGCGTGGTGGCAGGTGTCTTTAATCCCAGCTACTCCAGAGGCTGAGGCACGAGAATTGCTTGAACTCGGGAGGTAGAGGTTGCAGTGAGCTGAGATCATGCCACTGTATGTCAGCCTCGCAACAGAGCAACTCTATCTCAAAAAAGAAAAAAAAAAGTTATCCCACATTTAGAAACTGTCTGAAGGGGAAAAATGTTAATCCTTTGGGGTAGATGTTTTCCTGGCTCCCTACACAATGAAACAATTGGTGAGGGGGGAGATACTATGTAATGACTCTTGTGTGACCATAAAGTTCTAAAAAGGGTTGCATTTCCTCTATAACACTTGAATTTTCTAAAGTCACAATGGGTTTATATAAAATGGCCATAGACATTCACCAAATCAACTTGGGAAAACATATTAACTTAAAAAAAAAAAAAGAGGAGCATAAAAAAAGAAAATACGTACCTGAAATAACTTATCCAAAACCCTCAGAGTCCAGAAGTGTTTTGTAATTTAGGACTTTTTGAATCTTGGAGTGACAAGGTAAATATACCATATCATACATAAGATACACAGTGGGGACTGGGGCAGCACCCTGTAATGAAACAAATTGATACGGCTTCAGTGAAATGTGTGAACATTCACACTGATTGTGATCAATGGAGACTAAAATTAGCCTCAAGTCAGTTCAGGACAAGTTTTGTTGCCAAATGAGTTCAGGTCAGGTCGATGCCAAACGAGTTATGAAAAGTCTTTCATTTATCAAATATCTTTGGACTTCAAAATAGGTAGAAAAGGGATTGTCAACCTATGCTGCCTTATGCAATGGCTAACACACTTTTCCCTCTGCACACTGAATACAGCTGAAAATATGCACTGTTCAAAAAAGAAAATAGACGAATTAAGAAGTGTTGGAGCTACAAGAAGTTATCAAAGGAAAATAGGAATATTTGGGAACATCTGCCTTTCAACAGAATATTTTAACTGTTTCTAGTAAAAACAAGAAGCTCAATGGACGGAGAAACTGACTTGAGATGTAGTGTATGGTGTAATGTTGGCATAAATATGGGCAATTCGGAAAAAACTTTACGCAATAGTGGAACAACAATGTGAAATGGGGAATAATGTTCTATACACGGGCTGTTTAGCAACAATAGCTATTTTTAAATGAAACACTTCAGGCCGGGTGCGGGGGTTCATGCCTGTAATCCCAGAACTTTGGGAGGCCGAGGTGGGTGGATCATTTGAAAGCAGCTCGGCTAACAAGGTGAAATGCCATGTCTACTAAAAATACAAAAATTAGCCTGGTGTTGGGGCGGGTGCCTGTAATCCCAGCTACTTGGGAGGCTGAGGCAAGAGAATCACTTGAACCCAGGAGTTGGAGGTTGCAGTGAGCCGAGATCACGCCACTGCACTCCAGCCGGGGCAACAGAGTGAGACTCTGTCTCAAAAAACAAACAAACTTCAAAGGAATTAAATTTAACAGAATTTGAGCAAAGAACAATTCACAAACTGGGCAACACTCAGAACCAGAAGAGCTAGGAAGAGTCCACTCAGGAGAGTGAGCTGCAATCTTCCATAGTCCGGACAGGGAAGCAAAGTAGAGCAATCATGATTGGCTGCAGCTAGGTGTCTGCGTTATCCGGGCTTGGCGCGATGAGCTGGCTGGCTGTGATTGGCTGAAATTCGGCTGTTGGTTATACTTCTAAGTCAGGTTTCAGCTTGTTTACGTACTAAGTTAGGTTGCAGTTTGTTATATAGGAATGCAAAGCATAGACACAACTTCAAGCTAATCGCCTCGTGCTTACTTAACAGTGTTATCATGTGGCAGACAGAGTTGTGCAGAGGCAAAGAGTAGGGGGTTTGGCATCAGCTAAACTGAGGTAAGCCTCAGCTTCCCCGTCTTCGAAATGGGGAGTTACAGGTTGTTGGAAGCACAAATAAAACCTGTAAAACACCATAGTGTTTGGTACATGGTTAGCAGTGGAAAAAAAAGCAAAAAGTTGTTACAGTTGGTAGACACAAACATCTCACTCATCCAGTATGTTTAGTTGACATCAGTGATGTCACTGGATTACACAGAAATGGGCAATATTCTGTCTGGCAGTATGCCTCTAATGAGAAAAATACACTTAAGTGATGTCTCTTGAATAGGAATCTTGCTTCGGTTATACCTTAAAATAACATCAAAGTGACTATAGTCAATAATAACTTAATTGTACATTTTAAAATAAAAGTGTAATTGGATGGCTTGTAACACACAGGATAAACACTTGAGAGGACGGATATCCCATTCTCCATAGTGTGATCATTATGTACGGCATGCCTGCATCAAAACATCTCATGTGCCCCATAAATATGTATACCTAGTACATACCCATTAACATTTAATTTTTTTTTTTTAAAGGAAGAGCTTTTTTTTTTGGTCATTGTTGTTAAGATAACTAACTTTCCCACTCTGGCTGACTGCCCTAAACTGTCCACTTTGTTTTGTGTGATGGTGGGTTTTTTATCAACCAATGTAGAAGCCCCTAGAATCTGGTTACATCTGGGTTCAGAAAACTATTTTCTTCTCCAGCTTTCTGAATTAATCTTATTTCTTGGTTGTCGTATCTCATAATTCACATCCTTCTACGTAGTGAATTTTGGGCTTCTTTTTCCCCTTCATCATAAAGCTATATACCTGAAAGACAGTGAACCATTCCCTTTTATCAGTTTTCTCAATTTTCACTATAAAACAAATTCACATACTTTGTTGAATTTTTTTGAAAAAGAACATAGATGTGTCTGTGAGCACACACACACGTCTATATGTAAAGTAAACAAGTAAAAGGAAAAAATCTGTCATGAACTTCCACAATTTCATTACTTCAGCTCCACTTTCCAAAGATAATTGACATTAACCATTAGGCCTGTGAGCTTCCAAACAACTTTTTAGGCATATCCATAACCATTCACATTTTATGTGTAGGGAGAAATCTATTATTGATGGTTTAGTAAAAATAAAGTAATTCTATCCATACTGTTTTGCAGCTTAGTATTTTTCATCTTTAACAATGTGCTATGGACATCTCATATTGTTACAAATATAACTTTCCCATTCTTATAATAAGTTGTGTTCTTTAAGCATAATTGTGTGTAGTGATTAATTTATTCATTTGCTTAGTTAAATAATATTTTTTGATCATCAAAATGAAGAAAATGCATTCTAGTTGCTATGGAAATACAAAAAGTAGTAAGAGACATAGCTTTTGGCCATTGGATTCTTATTATAATCTGGAAAAATAAATAAGGCAAGAAAATATATAAAAATGATATTAAGTAGTATAAGTCAGAAAAAAGTAAATTTACTTTTGAAAAGCTGATCAGGAAGGCTTTTTAGGAGATTTTGGATTTGTACTGGGTTTGGAAAGATTGGTTAGATTTCAGCAAATGTAAAAGAGGTTAAAAAAAAATCACATTAGCCAAATCTTCAAGGGAAGAAAAAAATAGGACATGTTTAAAGGAAGGTCACCTCCTTTTGTCAAATCCCAGTGTACTGACTGTAAACATCTTGACTTCAGAGATATTAAACAGTGGGGGTAAATGTTCAAGTTAAATAAAGAAAATAGAGTATTTGGTTAACTTGACTGTAGTGGCGGATTTCCAGAAAGTAGAACCAGTAGCTAAATCTGGAACAGTAAGTAGAGACAGATAATGGAGAATCTTGAATGCCAGGGTAAATCTGATATTGACTGTTTTGATTATTTTTTCCAGTTATTTCTTTTGTTTTTATTAAAAACTGTTAGAAATTAGGATGAGAGTAGATAACCTAATCTTAAAAAATAAGTCGACCGGATATGGTGGCTCATGCCTGAAATCCAAGCACTTTGGGAGGTTGAAGCAGGTGGATAGGTCCAGAATGCGAGATCAGCCTGGCCAACATGGTGAAACCCCGTTTCTACTAAAATTACAAAAATTAGCCAGGCGTGGTGGCATGCACCTGTAATCCCAGGTACTTGGGAGGCTGAGGCAAGAGAATCCCTTGAACCTGGGAGGCAGAGGTTGCAGTGAGCTGAGACCGTGCCACTGTACTCCCTGTCTGGGTGACAGAGCAAGACTCCATCTTAAAAAAAAAAAAAAAAAAGTCTATATTCTAGAGTTCTTATTCAAATGATGTCTTTAAAACTATTGGTACATTTTGGCAAGCTCTTCCATTGGCTGTTTCTGTCATAAAAAAGTTAGTATTTTAAAAATTAATTTACTGATATGTTATTTCATGTGCTCAGTATTATGTTAGGTGCCAGGGTATCAGTGGTGAGCAGGACACATTCTTAGCTCCCAGTGCTCATAGCCTGGTTGACAGACTTTCCAGCATCTTCTCCTCACTTCCCAGACATCATCAGTGTCAAATTTTGCCTGCCTATCAACCATTAAAAATAAGCATCACCTAAACGTCACCTTCTGCTGCTTTGGCCTCGTTCCTGATTTGTGGTTATGATTTCCTGTTTGCCTTGCTGAACTATGATTTCTTGAAATCCCCATGCCCTTTCTTAACTCCTAGGTGACTTTTTTTTTTCTCACTGTACTTTTACTTAAAGCAGAACTATTTACAAATGAATTTTTATTTTTGTTACAGCATCTTCCTAATTATTTTCTAAAATTAAAAAAAGTTGGTCTTTAGATTTCCTTGGTGTTGATGAAGACAACTGCAAGGAAGATGCTGTTGTAGACTTAGAAATATGCTAAAATCCACCACAGAAACTTTCCTTTTATAAACACACATGAAGAAAATCTCTATTTGGGACAGAATTTGGCATGAAGCTCTGCATTCACATTTAAGATTTTTAGTTTTCTTGAGAAATTGACCCCTCTAGTGTTAGGAAATGTCCCTCTTTATCACGAATAGTATTCCTTCTCCTAGAGTCTACTTTGTCTCATGTTAATACAGCTATTCTAGTATGGTAATCAGCCTTCAGGATAGTCCCCAGTCATCCCTACTTCTTGGTATACACACCTTTGTGTAGTCTTCTCTCACATTTTACTGAAGTTGGTCTGTGTGACCAATAAAATTTGGCAAAAGTGATGTTATTTCGCTTCTGAGATTAGATTATAAAAGACTATGGCTTCTTTCACAGCCCCTGCCCTTGCCTTTCTCTCCCTTTCTTGGATCACCCCAGATCACTTCCTCTCAGGGAAGGCATGCCATAAACAGCTCTGTGGAGAATCTAAGTGGCAAGCAGCTGACGCCTCCTGCCAACCATCACGTAAATGGGCTTGGATGCAATCCTTCAGACCTGGCCAATCCTAACACCTAGCAAATGAGAGACCTCAAATCAATACCCAGCCAAGTCACTCCAGATTCTTGACCTACAGAAACAATGACGTTAATAAATGTATGTTGACCACCCCACGTTTGGTGGTTGGTCAGGACTCACAAGACTCAAGAGAAGGCTATATGCACAGTTACAGTTTATTATGACAAAAGATACAGAGAAAATAGCAGGACAAATATTTTTACTGGGTGGAATCCAGAGAGGACCAGTATAGGCTTCAGAGTCCATCTTCATTAGAGGCCACACAGGATGTACTTTCTCTCTAGCAGCAACTTACAGGAACATGTGTGAAGTATCTCTAGCCAGGATCCAAAGAATTTTTGGTATGCTCGTCACATAAGCATATCTTGCTATGCAAACAACCATGGCAACTGAAATACAGGACTCCAAGAATGAAGCCAGGTGCACACCATTAATCTTGATACTTGTATAAAGTAACCTGAAACGCTAGTAAAGTCTGTTGCTTCAGGTGTACATACAAAATCATCAGTCCCTGACATCCAAGAGCCACATTCCCAGTTATTGGCAAAGGGTCAATCATGGTTCTAGGTTCTCTTAAAGCTATGCAAGGAATATATGACCACACTTGCTCTGCTAACTCTTTTCTCACAAAAGGTGGCCAACAATCAGCACTAACTGTGAAATATATAGATGAATGAGACTTTAGATAATTCCAGACCCCAGACTTCAAGTCTTCCAGCTTAGCCCCCAAGCACTTTAAAGCAGAAACAAGCATTCCCCACTGTGTCTTGCCAGGATTCTTGATTCACAGAAACTACATGAAATAAGAAATGTTTATTGTTTGAAGCTACCAACTTTTGGGGTAGTTTGTTATACAGCTATAAATATACAAGGTAATATTTTCCTATTCTTTGCAAGTGTGTCAATTTTTTTATTGACTGACCAATACGAATTTTATATTTTAGGGAACTAATTTTGTGGCATCTCATTGAATAGCACTAGGCTTCTGTTTCATTGCTAGCTAAGTTACAATAAAGTTGCAAGTAGAATCCTCTTGATGATCGCTCCCAAGTTTGTTAGGGTAGGTCTAGGACAGTCTTTATCTTAGGGCTAACTTATATCCACTACTAAACTGTTAACAGGCTCGGTACAATGGCTCACGCCTGTAATCCCAGCACTTTCAGAGGCCAAGGTAGGTGGATCACTTAGGGTCAGGAGTTTGAGACCAGCCTGGCCAACATAGTGAAACCCCATCTCCACTAAAAATACAAAAACTAGCCAGATGTGGTGACATGTGCCTGTAATCCCAGCTACCTGGGAGGCTGAGGCATGAGAATCACTCGAACCTGGGAGGTGGAGGTTGTGGTGAGCCGAGATCGTCCGACTACACTCCAGCCTGGGCAACAGAGACTGTCTCAATAATAATAATAATAATAATAATAATAATAATAAAACTGATAACTTTCTACAGACTATTTTGAGGATTGGTAAACTTATTTGGTAGTGGCCACATAGTAAATATTTTAGGCTTTGCAGGCCATACATAGTTTGTTGCATATATTTCTTTGTTTTTTCAATCCTTCAAGAATACATACATCATTCTTAGCTTGTGAGCTGCTGAAAAAGTGTGTGGGCTCGATGTGGCCTGTGAGCTGTAGTTTGCCAACACCTGATGTCCTTTGCATTAAGATGTCTTTCCATTCTGGCTGAAAAGACCATTAACTAGTCCCAGCCTTGCGTAAGTTCCAAACATTTTTCTGCCTACTGATTCTCACGATTCGTTCCCTACCCTGGGGTGGTTTCCTCTCATGCTTGTCCAGATTAGCACTCAAATACTTGAATGGACCTCTCTGTATATTTCCCAGGCCCTGCAGCTCCCTCCTTGATAGTATTCAGTGTTACAAATCCTAGACACCTTAAGTGCTCTGAATTCTGATCTTTCTCTACTGAGACAGCACATTCTTTCTGGGTTCCCCCTTCCAGTGCGGTTACTGCTTGCATACACTTACTACTCTGTGTTAGTTCCTATCTATAGTGAACATAAATTTCTTTCTTTTTTTTTGAGACGGAGTCTTGCTCTGTCACCAGTGGCCAGGCTGGAGTGCAGTGGCACGATCTCAGCTCACTGCAACCTCCGCCTCCCAGGTTTAAGCAATTCTCCTGCCTCAGCCTCCCAAGTAGCTGGGATTACAGGCGCACACCACCATGCCCAGCTAATTTTTGTATTTTTAGTAGAGACGGGGTTTCACCATGTTGGCCAGGATGGTCTTGATCTCTTGACCTCGTGATCCGCCCGCCTCGGCCTCCTAAAGTGCTGGGATTACAGGTGTGGGCCACCGTGCCTGGCCAGTGAACATGAATTTCTAACAGAAACAATTTCGTTCTACTTAATGCCTTCCTTGTTAAACACAGTACCATATTAACACACATGCAGATCATCATCTTGTCATTAACAAAAGCTATCTCTCAAAGATTTCTGGTTGAAACAAATCTTAAATGCTCTATCTGATCTTAGTCCAAATCTAATCTTTCCTAGTTGGGAACATGTACCTTTGAGGGTCCTACTCTACTTTTTAAGATAGCCCGTTTCACTGTTGGACAGCAATCATTATCAGAAATTGTACTTCATTATGAGCTAAAATATAATTCCTTATCACATGGACTTTTCAGTTCTTATTAAATTTATGTTTAACCTAAGTCTAGAGGACCTTTTCTTACTAATTGCTGTTAACCCTTGTTGTGCATGATTGATTCAATCTCTGAGTATCTCTTGAGTGTCTTCTCTGTGCCAGGCTCTGTGCTGAGTTTGGGATTGCAGAGGTGAGAAAAGGGAGGTAATGACTGGGCCTCATGCACTTTTCAGCTTGGTGGGTTATTTAGAGAGGAACCTACGCATGCAAATATGTGTAAAAGTTACAATGTTGAAGTGACACTTCCTTAGGAGAACAACAACAACAACAAAAAGTTACAATGTGGTATGTGCCCTGAAGAAGCATGGTGTGATGACACCACGTGTAGGAAGATTTGTCCTGGTCAGGGAAGTTAGGGAAGACATTCTTGAGGAGCTAATAATTTGAGATCTGAAAGCAAAGTAGGAGATCATTAGACAAAATAAAGGTAAGAGCTTTTAGGAAGAGGGGTCAGCCTGAGTGAAGGTACTGGGGTAAAACAGAGCAAGTGTTTTTAAATCTAAATGTAGGACTTCAGGATAACTCTGTTAAATATTCACTGAATGAATACACTGGATTTCAGAAATATCACTTTATCACTGAGAACACGTTTCTCATATTTTTGTTGAACTTGTAGAAGCAGATTTAATTCCAACGTAAGCAAGCATTTTGCATTGCTCTTTGGAAAGTATTATTGTCCCTTTCTCAGGTTTTGTGGGGCCAGAAGCTTATACATTCTGGGGGCCCTTTTTAAGAAAAAAATATAAGTACGATACATGCAAAATTTAGCACAGGGCCTTGGCAGTGACAGGCACCAAATGGAACATTTCGTTAGGTTCAGGATAAAAATCTACCGACTGTCTTGAGAGATTCAGACAAAGGGTACATGACCATATGTTGGTGATGTGTTATCAAGAGATTTCATATTGTATAGAAATTTGTACTTGATAGACCTGTAAGTTTCCTCCAGATTCAAAGATTTTGTGTTTACTTGGCTTACCTTTGAGAATGGAATAGCTCAAAGTTAGCCTCCTTGCAGTCTTGGGCCCTGCCCCTACCCAGCTGGTTTGTAGAATGAATTATCTGATGGCCAAACAATGATGTGGTGTTGGCTGGGCACGGTGGCTCACACTTGTCACCCCAGTGCTTTGGGAGGCCAAGGTGGGTGGATCACTTGAGGTCAGGAGTTTGAGACCAGCCTGACCAACATGGTGAAATCCCACCTCTATTAAAAATTCAAAATTAGCTGGGTGTGGTGGCACATGCCTGTAACCCCAGCTACTTGGAAGGCTGAGGCAGGAGAATCGCTTGAATTCGGGAGGTGGAGGTTGAAGTGAGCTGAGATCATGCCATTACACTCCAGCCTGGGCAACAAGAGCAAAACTCCGTCTCGAAAAAAAATTTATGGTGTTTGGGACTGTGTGCGTGTGGTGTGGGTGTTGGGGGTGGGTGTATACTTTAGACTCTTAGACTCGGAATTAAATGAATCCTAAAGTTAAATGCTCAGCTTCCAGCCCTAGTCAATTGTTTTGTTCTAGCACTCACATCTCAAGTCATAGAATGAGAGCTAAAATGTCTTACGCATCAAAGACTGGGTTTGAGTTACATGCCAATCAATGTGTGCACATGGAGAACACCTCAGTGACAGCCCAGAGACAGCACCTCCACCCCACCCTTGACTGTTCACCTGGTACCTGATTCCTCCGTCCAGAGGAGGCTTGAGGAGAGGGGATGGATGTTTCAGTGCTATCCATCATCCCTGCTGTGTGTATGCATAATGGTGCTGTCAGAAGGAAGAGTGCATATTGCAAATAAGGACTTCCTACCCCACAACAAAAATAGAATCTTTGCAACCAATTATGTGCTGAATCATTATTATGAAACAGGAAGAATCCTAACAACAACAAAAGATTAAGAGCAGCATTGTATAAGAACACTTCTGCATTCCCACAGCAGTTGTCTGGGCAGGTTATAAAGCTCTTAGCAGACTTTAATTAGAGCTCATAGGTTGGTAAATTACATGGCTAAAGTTCTTGCTAGTCTGGTCACCAGAGAAGTAAAATCAGGTGAGGTTAAGTGGTCAATTTATGGACACCTGGCCATGCTCCTCTGTGTTTGCTTTTCCAGTCTGTCAGGTTCTGTGGAATCTGACTTGTTAGCAGCTCTGCCAGGCCCCATCCCCTTGCTTGCCGGTGCTTACGTCTGGAACTAATGTGTTAATCATATCAGTTCATGAGCCTGGGGTTCAGCCACACCAAGTCTGGACCTGCTGGCTTTCTTTGGAGTCAATCTGCAAGGGACATCTCCGAGCCCAGGGATAAGAGTCCTGGAGTCAGTAGATTGTGCCTGAGCCCACCTGCCAGGCATGATGTGGAAACAAGGACACTGCTTTTCAGTAGGCAATAATGGACTTCAGAGGGCTCTAAGTTGGTTTAAGTTTTTTCTACTTTAACATTTAGGAACAGTGGAAAAAAATATACTTTTGTTATTTGTGTATTCTTAGAAATGGCTACCACTTCTAAGAAGGTGGAAAAATTTGAAGCCTAGTAAGGAAACAAGAAATGAAATCCCTTTGAAGATATGTAAAGACCTAGAGTCTCTTTGTTCTGTGTCTCTCACCCCACCCAAACTTCTAGGGTATCTTTGGTTTGTGCCCCATGAGGACACATGTGAGTTCTATCTGAGGCAGAGGCTCTGGAATCCACGGTGGGTGAGTGAGTTTGCTCACTCTAGATTCAACCTCGGCTCTTCAGGAATTTCTCAAACATTAAGTTTCCTTTAATATTATCCATTCACCAATATGTTGATGCAAATCAACTTCAAATCTATATACATTTCTTTTTGGTCCAGCCAACAACTAGGAGAATAGAATACTGTCTATTACCTATTAGGCAAGGATTGATTGTCTTTCATATATCCTAAAGCAAGACTTTCAAACTTCAGAAGTTTTCATTAGGTCTGGGACTCTGAGGTTTGGGAGAAACAGCACAGGTCTACACAGACTTTATCTTCATAATTTCAAAAACTGCAGTTCTGTTCCTTCTCACTCTTTTTCCTGGACCCATCTGTCCTCATTTCTAAGTCCCTTCTTTCCCTTCAAATTTTCATTCTCTATCTAGGCCTTTTCTTTTTATTTGATGTCTTTTAAAAATTATTCAAATCAGATTTTTACATAGTCATTCATCTTTCACTATGGTTTTTGTTCAAGGATACCTGATGATTTACTTTTATGCTTTATAAAAATGTTTTGTGTATAAAAATTCACAACTTACGACTTTTTTGGTCTCTGCACCTAATAGAACTGATAGATTTAGGTAAGAATTAACAACAATTCCTGTGGTTTTCTTAACTTTTAACTAATAGCTCAGAATCCATCTTCCCATAGGAGAAACTTTTTTTTTCTGCTTAAATTCTTCATTATTCTTTTTTTTTTTTTTTTTTTTTTTTTT
>PVKV010021643.1:0-18094 GCA_004027835.1 Alouatta palliata
GCTGGGGCCTGGACTCCTGGGTCTGAGGGAGGAGGGAGCTGGGGCCTGGACTCCTGGGTCTGAGGGAGGAGGGAGCTGGGGCCTGGACTCCTGGGTCTGAGGGAGGAGGTACTAGGGATTTGGACTGTTGGGTCTGAGGGGGGAGAGGCTGGGGGCCTGGACTCTTGGTTCACGGGGAAAGAGGGAGCTGGCGGGTACACACGTTCGTCTCACCGTTTTTGTGCTTGACTTTTTGCTGGAGATGTGGAAGGTGATCATGTCATCCCCCATAAAGATATAAGAAACACCATAACCATGCTCGTCAGCCTGGAGTCGGAGAGAGCGAAGGGAAGAAAATAGCTCCGGTCCCCTCCTCCCCCACTATGCAGGCGTGCTGGTCCCCAGCCCCCTCTTTCCTTAGGGTCTAGGGGCTGCGCCCCCAGCTCCACTCACAGGCCCGAATCCACCGCCCGAGGAAACATAGTCTGGGTAATTGTGGATGTCAAACAGGTGCATCTGCTGAACAGGGATCTGGCTGGTGGACAGCTGCCACTGCTCCGAATGGACCTGAGGACACGAGACCATCACATGTGCGGGACAGAAATCTGTAGTTCTGGTCCTTGGCTCTACTTCCCTGGGCCTTTCTCACCCCTAAATCCAAGCAACCTTCTCCCTGACCACGCCTTCCTCCTGGCCACACCCCACCCTCTTCTGACCAACCACGTCCCTCTCCCCTTCTCAGAGACCACGCCCCTCCTCTGACCACGCCCCTTCTGCCTATCCCCTGCTGACCCTCTCCCCTTCGCTCTGCTCCCTTTGCCTCTCTGCCTTCTGCCTTTCTTGCCCCTGCTCTCTCTGGCTTCTCTGCTGATGCGTCCTTTTTCAACATCACCCTCTTTTTTTTTTTTTTTTTTTGAGATGGAGTCTTGCCCTGTCCAGGTTGGAGTGCAGTGGTGCGAGATCTGGGCTCTCTGCAATCTCCACCTTCTGGGTTCAAGGGATTCTTCTGCCTCAGCCTCCCAAGTAGCTGGGATTACAGGCGCCCACCACCTAATGTGGTGGCCCCGCTAATTGTGTATGTTTAGTAGACACGGGGTTTCACCCTGTTGGCCAGACTGGTCTTCAACTCCTGACCTCCAGTGATCCACCCGCCTCGGCCTCCCAAAGTGCTGGCATTACAGGCGTGAGCCACCGCGCCCGGCCTTGATGCGTCCTTTTTCAACACCACCCTTCTTTCCTGAAGCCTCTCCCTTCTTCCACGGTCTCCCACCTCCCTCTCTAACCCTTTCCCTGTGCCCCAACCTGGGTGAGGAAGGGCGACTGCAGGTGGAGGAATCGGGACACAATGTAGAGGGCGAAGAGGTGGCGGTCCACTCCCTGCCCGCTCATGGCTGCCTTCAGCAGAGCCTGGTGCTTGTCCACTGCCACGCGGAACAGGGCGAGGCACTGTGGGTCCTGGGGTCCCCGGGTCATGGTCACAGGTCATGGAAAGACAGGAAGTCGACTTAGTGCTGGGCCCGCAGCATACCTGGCCTCAACCCAGCTTGCCACATCCCTGCAAGGTGGAAATATCAACCCCATTTTACAGATGGGGAACTGAGGCTTAGAGAGGGGAAATCATGTGTCCAGGTTCACACAGCCAGGGGAGCCAGGAGGGTTCCTAGGTGTGTCTGGCCCCAGAGCCCAAACTCCTTCCACAGAACCACAATACTTTGTAGGTGTGGGGTGAGGGCGCAGAGATGCAGGGCAGGTGGGATCTGGGCGGAGAGGGTACGGGAAATGCCACAAAGGAAGGTCACAAGGTCACATAGATGTTAAATGGGCAGAGTTACATTGCAGAAATGGAGTTCTGGCCAGGCGCTGTGGCTCACACCTGTAATCCTAGCACTTTGGGAGGCCGAGGCAGGGTGGTAGGGGGGATCACCTGAGGTCAGGAGTTCAAGACCAGCCTGGCCAAAATGGTGAAATCCCATCTCTACAAAAAAACTAGCTGGGCATGCTGGCACATGCCTGTAATCCTAGCTACTCGGGAGGCTGAGGCAGGAGAACTGCTTGAACCTGAGAGGTGAAGGTTGCAGTAAGCTGAGATCATGCCACTGCACTCCAGCCTGGTGACAGAGCAAGATTCCATGTCAAAAAACAAAAAAAATGGGACGCTGGGCTTGGTGGTTCATGCCTGTAATCCCAGCACTTTGGGAGGCCGAGGCAGGTGGATCACGAGTCAGGAGATCGAGACCATCCTGGCCAACATGGTGAAACCCCATCTCTACTAAAAATGCAAAAAATTAGCCAGGCATGGTGGCACGTGCCTGTAGTCCTGGCTACTCAGGAGGCTGAGGCAGGAGAATTTCTTGAACCCGGGAGGCAGAGGGGTTGCAGTGAGCCGAGATCGCGCCACTGCACTCCAGCCTGGGCAACAGAGAGAGCCTTCGTCTCAAAAAAAAAAAAAAAAAAAGAAATGGGGTTCCTTCTTGGGTGTTCCCCCAGTGCCCGATGAGACCACCATGAAAGCAGATATCACACTAAGCTGGGCTGTCTCCCCCCATTAGTGAGCTCTTTGAAGTCTGAGGCCAGTTCTGATTCATCCCCTGTCCCTAGTGCCCATCATGGAGCCTGGCTTCAGTAGTTCCCATCAATGTTTGCAAGGGGACGAGTGAGAACACGGAAATGACTGAAGCCTGCAGCGAGGCCTACACCCACTGTCTTCTCTTTGTCCTCCATGGCTCTCACAAAGCTGCAGGCCTCCCTCGTGCAAGACCGCACCGTCTCCGTCCGGCCTTCCAGGAACAAGCGCGTCATGGCTGACTCGTAAGTCAGGCAGAATTGACCCCTGTCCTGGGGGACAAGGAGGAGAGGAGGCGGTCAGCTGGGCTCAGGAAGTCGTATAGACTTGACCCATCTCTGTCCAGACCTCCGGCCTCTTCCAGCCAGCCCAAGAAAGGTTGGGAGACAGAATTCAAGACAGTAGACCCGCAATGGCAATGACCACAAGGCACTGTGGAGGGGTGGGTCGTGGGGATCGGGTGGACCGAGATCCTGAGGGGGCTGTGGCTGGGGAACCCAACTGACCCGGAAGTGGGCCAGCTGCAAGGCGATCTGGATGAAGCTGTCTGAAGAGAGGTGGCAGCGTCTGATGAAGCTCTTGCCGAACAGGGAGAATGGAAAGACGTGGCAGTCGACATTTTCAGACAAGATCTTGGCTCCCCTCAGGGCTACAGAGATGGAGGAGTGGATCTGCCGGGGCAGGAGGGAAGAGGGATGGCTGAGGTTACAGATGGCGGTAGTGTGAAAGCCAGGAATGAGGCTGGAAGCGAAGGTGGACGTGGAGTTAGGGTTGGGGCAGAATATGGAAATGGGGACAAAGAAGAGAAGAGAACGGAAGGATGAGATTAAAGATGGGGATAGGGCTGGGTGCCGTGGCTCACGCCTATAATCCCAGCACTTTGGGAGGCCAAGACAGGCGGTGCACCTGAGGTCAGGAGTTCGAGACTAGCCTGACCAACATGGCGAAACCCCATCTCTACTAAAAATACAAAAAATTAACCAGGTATGCTGACAGACGACTGTATTCCCAGCTATTCGGGAGGCTGAAGCAAGAAAATTGCTTGAAGCCAGGAGGCAGAGGTTGCAGTGAGTGGAGATCGTGCCACTGTATTCCAGCCTGGGTGACAAGAGTGAAACTCTATCCCAAAAAGAAAAAAAACAGGCCGGGTGCAGTGGCTCACACCTGCATCACAACACTTTCGGAGGCTAAGGTGGGCGGATCACCTGAGGTCGGGAGTTTGAGACCAGCCTAGACAACATGGTGAAAGCTCGTCTCTCCTAAAAATACAAAAATTTAGCCAGGTGTGCTGGCGGGCACCTGTATTCCCAGCTCCTCGGGAGGCTGAGGCAAGAGAATCGCTTGAACCCAGGAGTGGGAGGTTGCAGTGAGCCAAGATGGTGCCATTGCACTCCAGCCTGGGCAACATAGTGGGACTCCATCTCAAAAAAAAAAAAAAAAAAAGATGGGGATAGGAATGGCAGTGCCGACCGGAACAGGATGGCAAGAATGCGGTTGGGCCACAGTTGAAGGTGGGGTTGGGGATGAGGATGGAGGCGGGAGTGAGTGGTTTGGGAATGGAACAGGGAAGGAGGTTGGGTATGGAAGTGAAGTTGGGCATGGGTTGTGGTTGGAGGTGGATTGAGTACAGGACGGGGTTAGAGTTGGGTACGGGGTTGGGGTTGGGTACTATACGAGGTTGGGGTTGGGTATGGGGTTGGGCACGGGGTTGAGGTTGGGTACGGGTTGGGGTTGGGGTTGAATTTGGGGTTGGGGTTAGGTACAGGGTTGTGGTTGGGTACGGGGTTGGGGTTGGGTACGGGGTTGGGTACGGGGTTAGGGTTGGGTATGGGATGGAGTTAGGATGAACGTGGGATTCAGTTGAGGTGTGGTGGTGGTGTTGGGATGGGATTGGCTATGGAGATAAATCTAGAAGGAAAATGGAGTGGGGTTGGTGCTAGGGTTAGACAGTGGTGGTTTTGAGTCTGAAGGGGGTAGAGATGGGGCTGGAGTTGAGGATGGGCTTGGTAGTGGGAGGAGGGTTGGAGTTTGGGCTGGGGATGAGCTTAGGGTTGCGGTTAGAGGTTGTGGATACATTTGGCCTGATTTAGGGGGTGGGGGAAGTGTGGGTTTCAGGTTGTGGGTAGGAATGGGTTTGATTTTCAGGTTGGAGGTGGGGATGAGTTTGCAGTCAAGGCTAGGAATCTTGGGACTTGGAGGAAAGGCCCGAAACCCAGCCTCACCTGGTCTGGAAGGTCCCATTGCAGCCGCTGGGGCTGGGGTAGTGTGGGGTCCGGGTGTCCCTTGCAGTGGCCGTCTGCTGAGTAGCCCAGCTGAAAGCACTCTGTAGCCAGAGTGAACTGTGGGCAAACAGAGGCTGTCAGAGTTCCTTCCGCCCCGTGGACTGAGGCCACCGAACCCAGGACCTCTTGTCATACGTCCCTTTTTGGGGTAGGGGGGCAGTCCCTGAGAAACAGAAACCTCTGATGTTCACAGATGGGGCCTCAGGTTCATGTTCATCAAGAACAGGACTAACGCCAGTACTCAACTGGTGTCTAGTGTCCCTGTACTACTTTTTTTTTTTTGACAGGGTCTTGCTCTGTCATCCAGGCTGGTGTGCAGTGGTGAAATTATAACTCACTGCAGCCTCAAACTCCTGGGTTCAAGCCGTCCTCCTCCCTCAGCCTCCCGAGTAGCTGGGATCACAGGCATACACCACCATTCCTGGCTAGTTTTTGCTTTTTTTTTTGAAACAGAGTCTCAGGCGGGGCTGGTGGCTCATGCCTGTAATCCTAGCACTTTGGGAGGCCGAGGAGGGAGGATCACTTGAGGTCAGGAGTTCAAAACCAGCCATGGTGAAACCTTGTCTCTCAAAAAAAAAAAAAAAAAAAAAAAATTAGCTGGGCGTGGTGGCGCACGCCTGTAGTCCCAGCTACTCAGGAGGCTGAGGCAGGAGAACTGCTTGAACCCAAAAGGTGGAGATTGCAGTGAGCTGAGGTTGAGCCATTGCACTACAGCCTGGGCAAGAGTGTGACTCTGTCTCAAAAAAAAAAAATTAATAATAATAATAATAAAAAGAAACAGAGTCTTGCTCTGGAGTCTTGGCTGGAGTGCAGTGGCATGGCCTCGGCTCACTGCAACCTCTGCTTCCCAGGTTCAAGTGATTCTCCTGCCTCAGCCTCCATAGTAGCTGGGATTACAGGCACCTGCTACCACGCCCAGCTAATTTTTTTTTGTATTTTTGGTAGAGACGGGGTTTCACCATGTAGGCCAGGCTGGTCTTGAACTCCTGACCTTGTGATCCACCCACCTTGGCCTCCCAAAGTGTTGGGATTACAGGCGTGAGCCACTGTGCCTAGCCTAGATCATCTTCTTGCTCTGTAACTGCTCGATGTGTGACTCTGGGAAAATCACTTCCTTTCTCTGAGCCCCATTTACCAGCTCATCAAAGGGAAATCCTCATCCTAGACCCCTTTCTTTGCCAGGTGACCCTGGGCCAGCCTCTGCCTCTCCCTGAACCTCAGTTTTGTTTTTTTTTTTCTGACCCTAAGGCCCTGGAAAGGACAGTCTTCAGAGATAGTGCAGGGGTCCCCAGAACCAGGGAGTGCTGGCCGCCCTACCTCCCACATGTGTCCTGAGATGGGGCAGTCGGCCCAGGAGTGCTCCACGCTGAGCCCGAGCTTCCCATTGGAGAAGACGATTAGGGTGAAGGATTTGTCAAACCAGCTGTTGGGGAGAGTTCAGAGGGGTCACCGAGAGAGCAGGGTAGGGGGAACTCGGGGTGCTTTCTGAGGGACTTGAGGAGGTTTTCTAGATGGGGAGATGTGAGGAGCCATCGGGTGCTGGTGTGGGGATCTCCACACCACTGGGGGTCCCCAGTAGTGGTTCTGGAGGTCTCCAAGACATGTCTGGGATTTAGAGTTTGGAGATTTTTTTCTGTCTTTTCTTTTTTGTGTGTGTGAGATGGAGTTTCACTCTTGTCGCCCAGGCTGGAGCGCAGTGGCGACATCTCTGCTTGCTGTAACCTCCGCCTCCCGAGTAGCTGAGGGGTCAAGTGATTCTCCTGCCTCAGCCTCCCAGGTAGCTAGGATCACAGGCACACACCACCATGCCCAGCTAATTTTTGCTTTTTTGAGATGGAGTCTCGCTCTGTTGCCCAGGCTGGAGTGCAATGGCATGATCTTGGCTCACTGCAACCTCTGCCTCCTGGGTTCAAGCGATTCTCCTGCCTCAGCCTCCTGAATAGCTGGAACTATGGGTGCCTACCACCACACCGGGCTAGTTATATTTTTAGTAGAGATGAGGTTTCACCATACTGGCCAGGCTGGTCTTGATCTCCTGACCTTGTGATCTTCCCACCTTGGCTTCTCAAGGATTACAGGCATGAGCCGCCTTGCCCAGCCTAATTTTGGTATTTTTAAGTAGAGACAATGTTTCCCCATATTGGTTTGGTCGGTCTCAAACTCCTTACCTCAGGTGATCTGCCCCTCTCAGCCTCCCAATGTGTTGGGATTACAGGCACGAGCCACCATGCCCGGTTTAGAGTTTGAAGATTTTTAGGGAACTTGCTGAGGAAGGTTCAAGGCTTTTGGGGGTGCTGGGAAGTCAACAGGACTTCCCTGGGCCTAGGAATTCAGTGCCTGCCAGGCCCGAGAATCTTGAGGTCTGGAAGTCAGGGTCTAGGGCCATGGGTTTGGGGTACCTACATTAAGGCCTGAGGATGGAATGGTTCAAGTTCTGAGGCTGAGGTCGCCAAGTCTGGGGTCCCGGGGCCTAGGAGTCCTGGGTTTGGTGGTCCTCAGATCTGGGGTCCCTGGGTCTGGGATGCTGAGTGTGGGTTCTGAATCTGGGGTCCCAGGTTGAGGGGTTCTCTGGTTCTGAGGGTCCAGCTCAGGGTTTTGGGAGTTTCAGATTTGGGGTTCACTGTGTCTGGGTTACAGGTCATGCATCCCAGATCGAGGGGTTCCCCAAGTCAGAGGTCTCCAGATTCCAAAGCACTGGGTCTGGGGTCCTCAGCTCTCTGCAGGTGTGCGCTCCCAGGTCAGGCTGCATCGGGGGTCCTACGTCTCATACTGGATTCTGGGGTGCCACGTCTGGGGTCCCCATCCCACGACTGACTCACCGGTCATGGCCCCGGCCGGCCAGCAGGGCATGGGCATAGGCATCCAACGACGCTGCTGGGTCCTCCCTGGTGAGCCCCGCGGGCTCAGCATCCAGAGACACGAAGAAAGCGGCCCCTTCCACCACCTCCAGGGCCTCTGCCGCCTGGGTCTTCAGGGACTTCCGCACCTGGGCCCACGTGTCCCTGTAGGGCCCAACATGCGCCTGAGTCCAGCCTACCCAGCCACCACCTGGCCCCACCCCTGCCCTTCCACAGCTGCAGGACACTGGTGACCTCTGAGAGTCCCTAAACCCTGACCCTTGACCCCTACCTGGGAGCAGCGGTCAGTGCGGCCAGATGTTCCTCGTGGGGGCAGGCCGGTGACGGATCATCCAGGATTCGCTGAAACTGCTGCTCCAGGGCCCTCGGGGAAAGCAGGCTGTTTCGGGAGTGGGTCCCCACGCGGAAGAATCGGCCTCGGTGGAAGACAGCCACGTGTTGGCTGTCGTGGAGGTGGCGGATGTAGTCTAGGTGGTGTTGGCAGAAGCGTAGGGGCAGGAAGGCCAGCCACAGAAGGATAATGACCTTTTTTTTTTTTTTTTGAGACAGGGTCTTGCTCTGTTGCCCAGGCTGGAGTGCAGTGGCGTAATCTCGGCTCACTGCAACCTCCGCCTCCCGAGTTCAAGCGATTCTCCTTTCTCAGCCTCATGAGTAGCTGGAATTACAGGCACGTGCCACCACACCTGTCTAATTTTTGTACTTTTAGTAGAGACGAGGTTTCAGCGTGTTGGCCAAGCTGGTCTCAAACTCCTAACCTCGTGACCGCCTGCCTCAGCCTCCCAAAGTGCTGGGATTACAGGCATGAGCCACCACGGAACGATCATTTATGACATATTTCTTAGGTGCTGTCAACTGCTCAAAGCACCCTAGTAATCATCAGCACCCTAGGACCTTTATTATTTTTTGGAGACAGAGTCTCACTCTGTCATCCAGGCTGGAGTGCAGTGGCGCAATCTCGGCTCACTGCAGCCATAACCTCCCAGGCTCAGGTGATCCTTCCACTTCAGGCTCCTGAGTAGCTGAACCCTCAGGCACATACCACCATGCCTGACAAATTTTTAAATTTTATTACAGACTGGATCTCATCATGTTGCCCTAGGCTGGTCTTGAACTCCTGGCCTAAACAATCCTCCTCCTTGTGCTGGGATTATAGGTGTGAGTCACTGTGCCCACCCCTAGGTACCATCACTATCCTGCTTAAGCGAAAGCTGAGGCTCAGAGAGGGTAATAATGTGCAGAAGGTCACACAGCAAGGAAGTGATGGATCCTAACTCAGGGAGGTGGATTCCAGAAAGCATGCTCTTAGCCACTATACTGTTCTCCATCCATCAGTGGGGATGGCAGGAGTCTCACCTTTTTGGACCCCTGGAATCCGTGTGGTGTTGAAGATCTTCTCGTACTGAGCTGAGCATAAGGGACGCATTCCCATCAGCAAAGTCTGCAGGAAACCGCGGGCTGTGAGCTGCCTTCCAGGACCCACGTGGCCCAAAGGCCACAGGACCACAGCTCTACCCCAGCCCACGGGGCCCCTCTTACCGGGGGGATCTCCTGGCGGTTCAGGCGGTGGCGGTACAGGAGGAGGGCATGGATGGCATTTCCAGCGCGAGCTGCCTGCAGAGGCGTGGGCGTGACATACAGGAAGTCCTGGGGACCAGCAGAGGGGACGGCAAAACGCCCGTGGTCAGGTTTGCCCCCATGGGGACACTGACCCAAACACAGGTTCTGACCCCAAAACAGGGCGGAATGATGAATCCCAGCCTGTGTGTCCGGATCCAGGTCACTGAGCATGAACGTCCACCCAGGTACCCCAACCCCAGACCCGGGGCCTAGGAACCTCACCCTGCTCCAGAACCCATCCCCTTCTCACCATCATGTAATAGTTACTGTTCACCATCAGCGGATTTCGGGAGCGCAGGTACACAAATTCCTCCCACCAGTCGCTGACCTGGGAGCAGGGTAGGGAGACACAGTGAGGGGGCTGGGGCCTTGCTGGGGGAGGGACAGCAGGACAGGGAAGCCCCCAGATGTTCCTGTGTCAGGCAGGGAGAATACAGCCAAAGAAACCAGCCATATTGTAGTCAGTAACTAGCAATCACCTAGAAATCCAGCCCGGGGGGTTCAGTTAGCTAAACCCTGTTACACTCCAGTGGTGGAATATCACACAGCTGCTGGAGGGAACAAGGTACAACCAGGCGTGGTGGCTCACGCCTGTAATCCCAGCACTTTGGGAGGCCGAGGCAGGCGGATCACCTGAGGTCGGGAGTTCAAGACCAGCCTGGCCAACATGGTGAAACCCCGTTTCTACTAAAAGTACAAAAATTAGCTGGGTGTGGTGGTGGGCACCTGTAATTCCAGCTACTTAGGAGGCTGAGGCAGGAGAATCGCTTGAACCTGAGAGGCGGAGGTTGCAGTGAGCTGAGATTGCACCACTGCACTCCAACCTGGGCAACAAGAGTGAAACGCTGCCTCAAAAAAAAAAACAGACAGACAGAAAGAAGAATAAACAAAACATAAATGCAAAATTTACAAAACAATAAATATGTGAAATAATATATATATAAAAATACATGAAATTTTTTACCTTGCCAATATCATAGTAAAATTCAAACAATTAAAAACACAACTGAAAGCCCTGTGATAAGAGTTTAGCTGGCCTTGTAGGGTTTTTTTTTCTTGTACATAAAATAATGATGTGTGTTATTACTGGCAGTTGGCCTGGAGGTACAGTAAAATATACAGGCCAGGTGCAGTGGCTCACGCTTGTTACCCCAGCATTTTGGGAGGCTGAGGTGGGAGGATAGCTTGAACCTAGGAGTTTGAGACCAGCCTGGGCAACATAGCAAGACCCCATCTCTACAAAAAAGCTTAAAAATTAGCCGGGCTTGAAGGCACATGCCTATAGTCCCAGCTATTCAGGAGGCTGAGGTGGGAGGACAGCTTCAGCCTGGGAGGTCAAGGTTGCAGTGAGCCATGATCATGCCACTGCCCTCTAGCCTGAGTGACAGAGTGAGACCCCTTCCAAGAAAGAAGAAGGAAAGAAAGAAAGAAACAGAGAGAAAGAGAGAGGGAGGAAGGGAGGTAGGAAAAGAAAGAAAAGGAAAGGAAAGGAAGGAAGGAAAGGAAAGGGAAGGAAGGAAGGAATGAAGGAAGGAAGGAAAAGAAAAGAAAAAAGCGAAGGAGGAATGGAGGGAATGAGGGAGGAAGGCAGGAAGAAAAGAAGGAAGAAAGGAATGGAGGGAGGGAGGAGGGAGGGAAAGGAAGAAATGTGTGTGTGTGTGTGTGTGTGTGTAAACAGAATCTTGTCCAAAAGCGTGCAGAAAAAAGAATTTAACTAGAAAGGCAAGGCCCACATTCGCTTCTACTTCTCCAGACATTTCATCCCCTTCCTCAGGTTTGACCACCTGACCTTCCCATGCTAGTGCCGCTGCGGCTCCACCGCAGACCCTCTTCCTGCCCCTCTCATTCTCAACACAGGTTTTCTCATCCAAGCCCAGTGTCTCACTGACCTACAATGGTAGGTCTCACGGTAGCTTCCTCTCCAGCCTTCCACCCTCCAGTCTTTCCCCACACCAGAGCTGAGCCTGCCCCTTCCCAGCTCCAAACCCTCCCATGTCTCCCTAGTACGCCCAAGATAGAGTCCAGGATCCTCAGTCTGGAGTTCAGGCCTCTGCCACCACTCTTCACTCTTCAACTCCTTTGTTCTTTTTGCTTTGAGAGTCTCACTCTGTCTTCCAGGCTGTAGTGGCATGATCTTGGCTCACTGCAACCTCCACCTCCCAGGTTTAAGCGATTCTCTGCCTCTTAAGTAGATAGGATTATAGCCACAGTTAGCACACCCGGCTAATTTTTATATTTTTGGTAGAGATGGGGTTTCACCATGTTGGCCAGGCTGGTCTCAAACTCCTGACCTCATGTGATCTGCCCGCCTCAGCCTCCCAAAATGCGGGGATTATAGGCATGAGCCACCTCGCCAGGCCTAGCTTCTGGAATTCTGGTTCAAACTTTGGAAGATCTGGGGTGGAGCTCAGAAAATTGAAGCATCTATACCCTAAACCTCAATGTTAAATATATATGGCTGGATGTGGTGGCTCATGCCTGTAATCTCACCACTTTGGGAGGCTGAGGCGGGCAAATCACGAGGTCAGGAGTTTGAGACCAGCCTGGGCAACGTGGTGAAACCCTGTCTTTACAAAAAATACAAAAAAATTAACCGGCTGTGGTGGTGCATGCCTGTAGTCCCAGCTGCTCCGGAGGCTGAGGCAGGAGATTCGCTTGAACTGGGGAGGCAAAGGTTGCACTGAGCCAAGATCCAACCACTGCACTCAAGCCTGGGCGACAGAGTAAGACTCTGTCTCAAAAAAATATAGATATAGCCGAGCGCGGTGGCTCACGCCTGTAATCCCAGCACTTTGGGAGGCCGAGGTGGGTGGATCATGAGGTCAAGAGATCGAGACCATCCTGGTCAACATGGTGAAACCCCGTCTCTACTAAAAATACAAAAATTAGCTGGGTGTGGTGGCACATGCCTGTAGTCCCAGCTACTCGGGAGGCTGAGGCAGGAGAATTGCTTGAACCCAGGAGGCGGAGGTTGCGGTGAGCCGACATCGTGCCATTGCACTCCAGCCTGGGTAACAAGAGCGAGACTCTGTCTAAAAAAAAAAAAATAAATAAAATATATATATAGATAGATAGATAGATAGATATAGACTAGGCACGGCAGCTCACTCCTGTAATCCTAGCACTTTGGGAGGCTGAGGCAGGCGGATCATGTGAGGTCAGGAGTTCGAGACCAGCCTGGCCAACATGGTGAAACTCTGTCTCTACCAAAAATACAAAAAATTAACTGGGTACGGTGGCGCATGCCTGTAGTCCCAGCTGTTTGGGAGGCTGAGGCAGGAGAATTGCTTGAACCCGGGAGGCAAAGGCTGCAGTGAGCTGAGATGGCGCCACTGTACTCCAGCCTGGGCGACAGAGGGAGACTCTGTCTCCAAAAAAAAAAAAATTAATATATATATACAAATATATATATATATTTATATAATAAATATATATCGAGCATATGTATTTATTAATAAAATATAATATATAAATATATGTGTATGTGAGCATATACACACACACACACACACACACACACACACACACACACACACACACACACACATATATTTAACATTGAGGTTTGGGTATAGATGTATGTGAACGGGGGCTTAGTGTATTGGCCCTGAGGCCAGGCCCAGGATGGAGACCCGAGGCCATCCTCCAATCGCAGCAGGGGGCACGTGGGTTGCGGGCGCGTTGTGGGGCGCAGACCTCGCAAGTTCAGCAGGGCGAGCTCACACCCTTGGCCTTTCAGGTGGGGCCTTGGTGGCGGTGGCGGGACTCACATAGTTGGACGCCCACCAGGACTTGAGCTGCAGGTACCACTGCAGCAACGACGCCTGCAGCCTCAGGAATTCCTGCGCCAGGACCGCGGTCCAGTCGAAGTCCTCGTCAGAGAGGACGGGCCGGACCGACTCCAGGTACTGGAGGGGAGAAGAGGGCAGGTCACGCCCCGCCCACCCTGCGCGCCCCGCCCACCGGCGCGCGCCCCGCCCACCTTGCGCACAGTGTCCTGCACGGAGGGTACGGGCTGGCGCGGCAGGGAGCGCTGGTAACTGAAGAGCATCGGGTGGCGGCCGGAGAAGATGCGGACCAGGGCCTGGGGAAGAGGAATCACGGGGTCATTAACCCCTCACCGGGGCCAGGGAGTTGAGGGGGGCGGGGTCGACAGTGGGACAGAAACCCAAAGAGAAGGACACAGAGACTGAGACGGAGCATCAGCGACCCCAAGAGAAAAGGGGACAGAGACCCAGAAACAGGGGACAGAGACCCAGCGAAAGGGGGACGGATACCCACAGAGAGAGGGGAACAGAGAAGCGGGTCCCAGGAGGGCCCGAGCAGGGCTGTGCCCCTCCCATACCAGCCAGGTCTTGGTGGGAGAGGACATGGCTCCGTGCGGCTCAAGAAGCCAGCCGTGGTAGGACAGAAGCAGCCTCAAGGCCACGTGCAGCGTGAAGATCAGGGCTCCCCACAAACACGAGGCAAACAGCGCAGCTGCCAGGACCCCCCGGAGCCCGTGGTGCTGCCCACCCCTGCGGGGAGAGAAAGAGAGGCTGGGCCTGGGTCTCCTGGCCTCAAAAGCTCCCTCCCTTCCAGCCCCCTCCAGCCCCTGTACTGGTCTTTCGGCTGTCAGATGGAGAAGCCCATTTTTGTCATCTGTAAAGTAGGAGCTCTGTCACCCCCTCCAGGCCCCTCCCATTGTGGCAGCACCAAGCTTCGAAAGTCACTTGCCATGGAAACTGGTAGGTGCTTAATAAATGACAGCCATTATTTCTATTGAGGGGACACTTTTTCCTTCCAGCTATCACAACAGTTCTGAAACGGGGGGTCCTGGGAGCAGCGCCTGGGAGCTTGTTGGAAATGCATATTCCTGGGCCCCCGTGAGACCTAACAAGCCAGAATCTCTCCGGGTGGGGTCCACCAATCAGCATTTTAATATCCTGGTGAGTCCAATGCAAGTTCAAGTTTAGGAAAAGCTGGTCTAAAGCTACATGAAATCAACACGTTTGTTTGCAAAGTTTGCAGATGTCACCTGGAGAACTTGGGTCAAATCACTTTTCCTCTGTAGACTGGGTAAAATCTAGCCTTCCCGGAATTTTTTTTTTTTTTTTTAGATGGAGTCTTGCTCTGTCACCAGGCTGGAGTGCAATGGAGCGATCTCAGCTCACTGCAACCTCCGCCTCCCGGGTTCAAGCAATTCTCCTGCCTCAGCCTCCCAAGTAGCTGGGACTACAGGTGCCTGCCACTACACCCAGCTAATTTTTGTATTTTTAGTAGAGACAGAGTTTCACCATGTTGGCCGGGCTGGTCTCAAACTCCTGACCTTGTGATCTGCCCACCCAGGCCTCCCAAAGTGCTGGGATTACAGGCGTGAGCCACCGCGCCCGGCCTTTTTTCTTTTTTCTTGACACAGAGGTTGCCCAGGCTGGAGTGCGGTGGCTCGATCTCAGCTCCCTGCAGCCTTGACCTCCCAGGCTCAGGTGATTCTCCCACCTCAGCCTCCTGGGGAGCTGGGCCACAGGTGAGAGAGCCACCGTACCCAGCTAATTTTTTGTGTTTTTAGTAGACATGAGATTTTACCACGTTGCTCAGGTTGGTCTCAAACTCCTGACCTCGAGTGATCCGCCCACCTTGGCCTCCCAAAGTGCTAGAATTATGGACTTGAGCCACTGCACCCAGCAAAGCCCACAATTTTTTTTTTCTGAGACAATGTTGTGCTCTGCCTCCCAAGCTGAAGTGTAGGGGCGCCATCTGGGCTCCCTGCAACCTCTGCCTCCTAGGTTCAAGCGATTCTCCTGCCTCACCTCCGAGTAACTGGGATTACAGGCACGCACCACCATGACCAGCTAATTTTTGTATTTTTAGTAGAGTCAAGTTTCCACCATGTTGGCGAGGCCAGTCTCAAACTCCTGACCTCAAGTGATCCGCCCACCTTGGCCCCCCAAAGTGCTGGGATTACAAGCGTGAGCCACCGCACCTGGCCTCACCTCCTTTTTCTTCATGCTATACCTTTATTAATCTGACCCAGAATAAGTCTCAGAGGTTACTTTTCCTTAGCAGGTACACAATAACAGAGAAACTTACTGGGTGGAGGGAGAATGATTAGGGCTTATTGGGCTGAAGTGGGGGGAACCTCACCAGTTGGGCAGCAACTCTTTGATCTTCTCCATCAGTCCCAAGGAAGGATCCAGCTGGAGGAACCAGGCAAGCTGGATGGCACTGAAGAGGAAAAGCCAGCTGAGGGGGCTGGCAGGGAACACACCGGTGAGAAAGTCATTCTGTGGGAGGAAAGGGCATCCATTCAATTACCTGCCCTCTCCTCTGAGCACTGTTCTGCCATCCTCAGTCACTATTGAGCACCCAGTGTGCGCTGAGCCCTGAGCTGGAGGCTCAAGATCCAGTGGGGAACAGGGAGACCCGGGCCCTGCCCTCAGGGAGGCCAGTCCAGAATGAAGTAAGGTTATTTATTTATTTACTTATTTTGAGACGGAGTTTTGTTCTTGTTGCCCAGGCTGGAGTGCAGTGGTGTGATCTCGGCTCACTGCAACCTCCACCTCCCAGGTTCAAGCGATTCTCCTGCCTCAGCCTCCCACGTAGCTGGCATTACAGGGATGCGCCACCATACCCAGCTACTTTTGTATTTTTTTTTTTTTTTGAGACGGAGTTTAGCTCTTGTTACCCAGGCTGGAGTGCAATGGCGCGATCTCGGCTCACCGCAACCTCCGCCTCCTGGGTTCAAGCAATTCTCCTGCCTCAGCCTCCCGAGAAGCTGGGACTACAGGAACGTGCCACCATGCCCAGCTAATTTTTGTATTTTTAGTAGAGACGGGGTTTCACCATGTTGACCAGGATGGTCTCGATCTCTTGACCTCGTGATCCACCCGCCTCGGCCTCCCAAAGTGCTGGGATTACAGGCGTGAGCCACCGCACCCGGCCTACTTTTGTATTTTTAATAGAGACGGATTTTCTCCACATTGGTCAGGCTGGTCTCGACATCCTGACCTCAGGTGATCTGTGTGCCTCGGCTTCCCAAAGTGCTGTTGCAGGCGTGAGCCCCTGCGCCTGGCCAGTAAGTATTAATTGCTATAGGGGGAGCTGTGAGTTGGCAAGTTACAGTTCGAAGGCATCAGGGAGGGCTCCCTGGAGGAGGATATTCTCAGGCAGGACCTGGAAGGGGAGATTGTCAAAGGCAGAATAGGCCGGGTGTGGTGGCTCACTCTCGTAAACTCAGAACTTTGGGAGGTCAAGGAGGAGGATGCTTGAGCGCAGCAGTTCGAGAGCAGTGTGGGCTCACGCCTGTAATCCTAACACTTTGGGAGGCCAAGGGGGCAGATCACTTGAGGCCAAGAGTTCAAGACCAGCCTGATCAACATGGTGAAATCCGTCTCTACTAAAAACAGAAAAACAGGCCGGGCGCAGTGGCTCACGCCTGTAATCCCACCACTTTGGGAGGCCGAGGCGGGCGGATCAGAAGGTCAGGAGATCGAGACCACCCTGGCCAACAGAGTGAAACCCCGTCTCTACTAAAAATACAAAAAATAGCTGGGCGTGGTGGCGTGCACCTGTAGTCCCAGCTACTCAGGAGGCTGAGGCAGGAGAATTGCTTGAACTCGGGAGGCGGAGGTTGCAGTGAGCCGAGATCGCACCACTGCACTCCAGTCTGGCGCCTGGTGACACAGCGAGACTCTGTCTCAAAAAAAAAAAAAACCACACACAAAAATTTGGCCGGGCATGGTGGCTCATGCCTGTAATCCCAGCACTTTGGGAGGCCGAGGCAGGCGGATCATGAGGTCAAGAGATTGAGACCATCCTGGCCAACATGGTGAAACTCTGTCTCTACTAAAAATACAAAATTTAGCTGGGCATGGTGACATCCACCTGTAGTCCCAGCTACTCAGGAGGCTGAGGCAGGAGCATCACTTGAATGCGGGAGGTGGAGGTTGCAGTGAGCCAAGATCATGCCACTGCACTCCAGTTTGGCAACACAGTGAGACTCCATCTCCAAAAAAAAAAAAAAAAAAAATTAGCTGGGCATGGTGGCGGTGCGCATCTGTAATCCCAGCTACTCGGGAGGCTGAGACACAAGAATGACTTGATCCTGGGAGGCAGAGGTTGCAGTGATTTGAGATCACGCTACTGCTCTCCAGCCTGGGTGACAGAGCAAGACTCTGTCTTAAAAAAAAAATTAGCCCAGGAGCAGTGGCACACACTTGTAGTCCCAGCTACTTGGAAGGCTGAAGCAGGAGGATCGCTTGAGCCCAGGAGTTCAAGGATGAAGTGAGCTGTAATGGCGACACTGCACTCCAGCCTGGGTAACAAAGTAAGACGCTGTCTCAATTGAAAAAAAAAAAAAGCAAAATGATCCCTGTTCAGAGCAGGGTCTGGAGCTAAGTAAGGGCTTCTGGACGCACCAGGTCATGGAATGAATGAGGAACGAACAAGAGCACGGGGTTACTAACTACACTCCTTCGGAAGCCTGAGAGAGATGACGACATTCAACGAGCACTTACAGGTGCCATTTACAAGGATTAACTCTAAATCCTCCCCAAACCATGTGAAATAAGTACTAAGATGAAAACACTTGGGTTCAGCCAGGTGCAGTAGCCCATGCCTGTAATCCCAGCACTTTGGGAGGCCGAGGCGGCAGATTACCTGAGGTCAGGAGTTCAAGACCAGCCTGGCCAACATGGTCAAACCCCATCTCTATTAAAAATACAAAAATTGCCGGGCGCGGTGGCTCACGCCTGTAATCCTAGCACTTTGGGAGGCCGAGGCGGGTGGATCACGAGGTCAAGAGATCGAGACCATCC
>PVKV010021643.1:18194-37224 GCA_004027835.1 Alouatta palliata
AAATTAGCCGGGCATGGTGGCACGTGCCTGTAGTCCCAGCTACTTGGGAGGCTGAGGCAGGAGAATTGCTTGAACCCAGGAGACGGAGGTTGCGGTGAGCCGAGATCGCGCCATTGCACTCCAGCCTGGGTAACAAGAGCGAAACTCCGTCTCAAAAAAAAAAAAAAAAAAAAAAAAAAAAATTAGCCAGACATGGTGGTGAGCACCTATAATCCCAGCTACTCAGGAGGCTGAAGCAGAAGAATCGCTTGAACCGGGAGGCGGAGGTTGCAGTGAGCTGAGATTGCGCCACTGCACTTCAGCCTGGGTGACAGAGTGAGACTCCGTCTCAAAAAAAAAAACACTGGGGTTCAAGGTCACAGAGAACATGATTAAGATAGGGAGTAAAGCCAAGCCTGGTGGCTCATGCCTGTAATCCCACCAAATCAGGAGGCTGAGGCAGGAGGATTACTTGAGCCCACGGGTTCCAGACCAGCCTGAGGAACATAGCAAGATCCCGTCTCCAAAAAAAAAAAAAAAAAAACAATTGGCTGGGCACGTTGGCTCTCATGACTGTAATCCCAGCACTTTGGAAGGTCAAGGTGGGTGAATCACGACTTCAGGAGATCCAGACCATCCTGGCTAGCATGATGAAACCCCGTCTCTATTAAAACATACAAAAAAATTAGCTGGGCATGGTGGCACACGCCTGTAGTCACAGCTACTCGGGAGGCTGAGGCAGGAGAATTGTTTGAACCTGGGAGGCAGAAGTTGCAGAGAGCCAAGACTGCGCCACTGTACTCCAGCCTGGTGACAAATCGAGACCCTCATCTCAAAAAAAAATCAGCTGGGTATAGCGGTGCGTGCCTGTAGTTCCAGCTATTTGGGAGGCCAAGATGGATGGATTGCTTAAGCCCATGAGGCCAAGGCTGCAGTGAACCATCATTGCCCCACAGCACTGAAGCCTGGGAGACAGGAGCACCCTGCCTCAAATAAATAAATAAAAACAAAAAGAGGCTGGGCACGGTGGCCTGTAGTTCCAGCACTTTGGGAGGCCGAGACAAGCGGATCACTTGAGGTTAGGAGTTCAAGACCAGCCTGCCCAACAGGCTGAAACACTGTCTCTACAAAAATACAAAACTTAGCCGGGCATGATGGTGGGTAGTCCCAGCTACTCAGAGGCTGAGGCAGGAGAATCGCTTGAACCTGAAGGAGGAGGTGTCAGTGAGCCGAGTGCAAAAGGTGAACAGAGGTTCTCAGTCGGTGTGGATCCCACAAGTGAGCCTCGGAGAAACAGCTAAAGGGGTTCTGGGATCAGACATTAAAATGCCCCTAAAGGAGTGACAGGCTCCCAGAAACGGACCAACTGAAATGCCGGAAGTGAGCCTCGGACATCCCGGAAGCAGAAACCAGCAGCATTCCTCACCCAGAAACGTGAGAGATGCCTTTTCCAGGAGCGCAGGCCGGAGAGGTAGATCTCCTGCAGCACAGGGGCACTGAGCTCCACTTCGGGCCCGTCCGAGGTCAGCGAGGGTCGGAAGCCCACGGCCTGGTGCGCTTCTGCCATTTTACGCTGGAGCCCTGGGAGTCCGGCAGAGCCATTCTTCAGGCCCCCAGCCCCTCCTCCCTCAGACCCACGAGTCCAGGCCCCAGCCCCTCCTCCCTCGGACCCGGGAGTCCAGGCCCCAGCCCCTCCTCCCTCGGACCCGGGAGTCCAGGCCCCAGCCCCTCCTCCCTCAGACCCGGGATCCCTCGCCTTCAGCCGCCTCCTGGCGCACCGACCTAGGACTCCATAACCTAGCTCATCCTTCTGTAAGCACCTGAGGGGTTTTGAGGGTTCTGGTTTGTAGACCCAGAGGTTTTGCGGGAAGGACGTCAGTTGGGGGCCTCTGTGAACGCGTGGAGAGGCTAGAGGGACAGCTCGCGTTAACTCCTCCTTTACCTGCTCTGCCAAGAACACGGTGCGGGGGCATCGGCCCCTCCCTCCCCGTACAGGACTGTCGAGATTCGGGGGCGGGAGTGCAGGAGGGAAACCGGTGCAGGGTGAGTTGCGGGTCTTAAGAAAACCGTTAGTTTTAGACCCATAAGAAACAAATTCCTGTTAGACATTGACGGTGTCCACCCCATTTCCGCTTCTCATGCCAAGGCGAGGCGGGTGGTGTCTATAAATCCATCCGCTCTGCGGTGACCCAGCGTCCCCTCCCCCGCCCGGGCTGGAGGGGCTGGGGCAGGAAGCACCCACTGCGCATGCCTCGCAGCCTGGGATGCTGAGGCTGTGAGCGGAGGCGAGCGTCGAGGACAGGTGATGGAGAGGCTTGCACGCGCAACCCTAGACGCAGGCCTCCAGCTCCGGTAGGAGCCCGGGCCCCTGGGGTCCAGTACTTACCACGTTGAATCAGGGGTCCGCCGGTCGGATTCTGGGGGCCAAACCCGACTCCACCCGCGCCCCCCGATTTTGAGTGCGGGCCCCAAATCTCCGGCTTGCATATGTCCAATCCCGGTGCAAGGAGCCTGGGTCGACAGGCGTTTGGATTCCTGCCCACCCCTAGATCACCGTCACCCAGAAACCCCGATTCCTGTCTCGCGTGTCCCTAGCCGGGTATTCGGGTCCCGGATTTTATCTCCGCCTCCTTCCAATCCCAGCTTTCTATCCCTGCCCCCTTCGATCACGGCGTCCAATCCCCTCCGTCTCCTTTTACCCGGCCAGATTCTCCACCATTTGGCGGCTCGCATTCTGTGCAGCTTGTTCGGGACCCGGGTTCCTGGGCTCCCCACTCAGTGCATTGTCTTTTATTCTCCTGTCTCTTGGGGGAACAAGGCTCAGCTGGGAGGTCGCAGCCCACCCCTGGTGCATCCTTAATGTCTAGCGCGTAGGGTGCCAGAGCAAATCTCAGCCCTTTCACGCCAGGGAAGGAGGAGGGATGTTTGGAGGTCGGGACGGCCCCCCAAAACCACCCACGGAAAGTGCATGGGTTGAGTTGGCAAGAAGCAGGCGCTCCCGGGCGTGGCAGCTCACGCCTGTAATCCCATCACTTTGGGAGGCCGAGGCGGGTAGATCACGAGGTCAGGAGTTCAACACTAGCCTCGCCAACATAGTGAACCCCCGTCTCTACTAAAAACACAAAAACTAGCCGGACATAGTGGCACGCGGCTGTAGTCCCAGCTACTCAGGAGGCTGAGGCAGGAGAATCGCTGGAACCCGGGAGGCGGAGGTTGTGGTGAGCCAAGATCCTCCCACTGCACTCCAGCCTGGGCAACAGAGACTCCGCCTCAAAAAAAGAAAAAAGAAAAAAAGGAGGCACTACAGCGGATTGGATTCAAGTTAGACGGTCAGTGGGACTTCCATGAGGGAGAAGCAGCATAGAAAATAGAGAAGGGTGTATTAGAGACGCAGTCCCGACTGAGCGGCCGAAATAGGTACAGAGAAGCAGAGACTGAAACGCTGAACGCTTGTTTATTCAGCTCTGGTCGACAGTGTTGTTTGTCCAGCCTGGTCCCAGTGCTCCTGGGTCCAACCCAGTCACAGCCCGGGGAGGGGCTGGAGTTAGGGGAGAAGAAACATGGGGTAGAAGTGCCAATATACAGACACGCAAACAAGCCGGGGAGGTGACCAGCTGTGCTTGAGGTCACCCAACAAGCTGGGCACTGTGCTGGCCCCCTCGCTGCAGGCTGGAGTCCTGGGAACTGGACCAGACTTCTGCCTTGCGCAGCCGCCGCCGGCGCCCATAGCTGTAGGGGTCCTGGGGCTGCAGCTGGACTTTCCCGAGGGCTCCTTGTTGGAGGCAGAGCGAATCCAGTGTGTGATATCCAGCAGGCGGTGAGTGGTGAGTCCGGCATACGCCCAGGGACCAGACGTGCTCACAGTGCTGGAGGGCGTCCTGGTGCTGGCCTCACCTGGAGAGGGAGTGTGGGAGAAGACGGGGTTCAAACCGAATCGAGAGATGGGGCGTGGTGGAGGTGGGCACCTAGCACTCCAAGACCAGTGGGGTGCGCTTACAGATCACCTGCCCGTTCCACAGAGGAGGAAAACCACGGCCAGGAGGGGGCACGAGCCCTTTATGGTTTCCCTCCCTCCCTGTCTGACTGCCACCGGCCTTTCTCACCTGGCCACAGAGTCCGGGTCCCCTTGGGCAGAGAAGGCGAGGAGCAACAACAGGAGGAAGATGTGGGCAAACATCATGGGCAAGGCTGGTCAGGATCTGTGGCCTGGAGTTGCAGCCACCCCACCCCGCTCCCGTGCCAGCTGATCGTCTCTGTGCAGCTCTAGAGCAAGGAAACTGGGCTGGTCCCCACTTCCCAGGCGGGGAATACTGAGGCCAAAAATCTGTGGCAAGAGCCCGTCCCACGCCAGAGGGGCAGGATTTGAACCCACGTCCCTGCCTCCCACACTGCAGCTCCGGGACCCTCACTGGGTGTGCAGGTCATACCAGAGCTGTCTATGCCCCAGGAGGCCTGTGGAGACTTGCTGCCTTTCAAGCCTGGGAAATAGGGCGGGGCCAATAACACCCGCAGGTAGCTAAGCAGTTGGCTTCCACAAAAAGGGGTGAGGGTGGGGAAGCGCTAGCTCCACGTGTAGATGGAACCTCACCCTCACCCTGTCAGTAGACCCGGGAACCTCAGGGGCCAGGCAATGCAGGGCGAGTGCAGATACCGCCCCCGCATGGGGTGGAGCAGGGGAGATCCCCAGCGCACGAGCAGAGCCAGCGCCCTCCGGAGAGGAAAGGCCGAGGGCTGCAGTTGCACTGAAGCAGGTGTAGCCAGGGTTGTGTCAACGTGGAGGGGGTCCTGGGCCAACCAGGTCGTGTGCAGTGTTGTGGGGGACCCAGGACCCCATGGCCAGCCCCTGAGAGTGGAAGGGTGGGCGCAGACACCGTGGCTGCAGCAGAGAGGCCTCGTCTTTGTCTCTGGAGGATGGGCAGGCCCCAGCACCTTATAGCTGCGACTCCAACTCCCCAGTCCTAAGCCCCAAGCCATTCTAGGGCAGGAAGCAGGGCCACACAGCTATGAGGAATTCTGTCCTCCCCAGCAGACACCTCCAACCCACTCAGTGTCCCCGGCTGCAGAGGGCGGAGCAGTCAGTCCCAGCTGGCCTTGGAGGGTGCCGAGCAGGAACAATGTTAGTGCTGGGGGGGAGGTGGGCAGGCTGTTCTGGAAACTTGAGGGGCAGCTGTGCTGGAAAGCCACCCCCATCCCCCACCAGGTAGGAGGCTCAGGGGCACAGCAGATGGGAGGGGTGCAGCCCCAGGAGGGGGATGAGAGTTGGATGAAGACCCTGAGAGAGAGCTGTGGAGGGCAGGGACCCCAAGAGGGAACCAAGGAAGGGCAGCAAGAGGCCTAGAGACAGCCAAGCAGCAGGTGTCAAGGCCAGTCCCCCACTGCTCAGGCTGGCAGCTCAGCACCTGCAAAGGGAACCCCAACCCGCTTTGCCCCCAGGAAGCAGAGCCAGACCCCAGCTGAGGATTTATTGGAGTAAATGCAACCATATAAAAACATAAGTTATGAAAAACACAGTCACAATGTGCCCTCCCTATCCCCCCAGCCCAGGCCCCTAAAACCCTCTTCTTCGGGAGGGAGAGGAAGGGGGAGCCCCAAAACCGCCTAGGAACGCTCAGCCCCTGGGCCCGTGCCGGGCGGGGAGAGCCGGGCCTCAGCGCATCCGGTAGTCGGTGGAGCAGGACAGCTCGCACAGCTGGCCCTTGAAGTCCAAGTCGATGGTGAAGTCCAGGTCCCGCTGTGGGAGAGGGGGGCGTCAGGGCAGAACCCCATCAGGAGGTGGCGGCAGGGGCTGCAGGCAGGATCTGTGACGACGTACCCTCCCCGAGATCCAGCCGGGCTCCGGCTTCCTGCCCATCTCCACGCTGCAGCCCCCAACTGCTGGTCCCACCCGAGCAGCTGACCTGACCCTGGCAAGCGACAGCTCCACATGGACACCCTCAAGCGCACTAGGCTCACTCGACACAGAGCCGGGCTGCTGTCCCTCGCCTTTGGGTTTCCCCATCAAGACAATTCCCATCAGCAATGGAGTGATCGCTTCATTCATAAAAAGAGAAAACCTCTCCTGAGCCCACTTCCTCCTCAGGCAAACGTTACGGTGAAACGAAATGGTCCAGCCTGCTGTCTCCACTCCTCTACTCCCAGCCTTCCCGGAGACCCCCCAGACCCTCCAGCGACTTGTCACCGATGGTCTGGAGGCCGCCTCCTCCCTCTCCGGTGTCTTTCCCAGCTAGCACCACAGTCCCTTGGGGGCCGCATGAGTCTTTGTAGGGGGCAGTTGTGTGGATGTAGGACGTTTGCCACCCCCTCTGTCCCTACCCACCAGATGCCAGAAGCACCCCTTCTCCCAAGTGACAACCACAAGTGTCTACAGATGATGACAGACGTCCTCTGAGGGGGGCAGTGAACACACCCAGTTGAGAATTGCTGCTGTCACGGGCTCGGGAGCATCCTGGGGTCCACGCTCTGTGACTGCCCTGAGTGCCACCTGGCCTCCCACCCATGGGCCGCGACCCACACTTCTACCCACCCACGCCAACACCTGTCTGCCCTGCTCCCAGCCTGACAGAGGCCACCTCCGACTGGCGGCTCCATATCACTGATCCCCTTGTCTAGAGTGGAAGTACCAGGAGGGCAAGGGTTTGGCCTGGGTCCCCAGGCCCAGCTTCCAGTAAATGCTCAAGAAATCCTGCTGTGTAGACAGGCGTGGGGCTGAGGGGCTCAGGGACCTGGGAACACACAGAGGAACCCGCTCCCCCACCCCAGCTGCCCCCATCCCCCGCCCTCCCCGGCCCTGCCCGGGAGCCTCACGTTGTTCTTGGCGTTGGGCCGCATGCCGATGGTGCCGAAGATCTCCTCACCCGTCTTCACGGTCAGGTAGTCCTCCATGTAGAACACCGTCTGCTTCCAGTGCGTGTACGGGGACTCCGGGCCTGCGGGCGCGGCCGGGTCAGCCAGCCTCAGCCTGCCGGCCCCACCCCAGCCTTGGCCTCCCGTTCCCTCTGCTGGAACGCCCACCCCCACGACAGCTGACGGGAGTGCTGTTTGCGAGTCACTTCCCCGTCACCGAGGTCTGGAGACAGGGACCGTGTCAGCTTTTTGTGGACGCGGAAACTGAAGCCCAAGGCCACGTGACAGCTACATGGCAGAGTGTGCGCTGGAACACACGTGTCCCATGGCTCTCTGCCCATTTCTGTCCCCCCCAAGGTGGGTGCCCCCAGCTCGGGGACGGTCCCCGGCCCTGCCCGCCGCGCCTCACTGGTGGAGAAGCCGGTCCTCTTGTGGCAGCGTGTGAACTCGATGTTGAAGTAGGCCACCAGGGCGTGCACGTAGTCATTCCGCTTCACTTGCAGGCAGAACGGGGAAGTGAAGGTCAGGTCTTCCACCTTGACGGTGTAGATGTCCACCTCCTGCAGGACAGGAGACAGCGAGCTCCGGGATGTGTCCCCAGCCCGCGTCATGCCCTCCTCCCTCCCTCAGCTCCCCGAGGGCCTGTGACCCTGCTGTCCCCTTCCTGCTGGCCCTCCCTCACGGCGCCCAGCCTTTGCTCCTCGTTCACTCCTCATCCTATCTGGTTCCCAATAAACCGCTGGGTTCAAGCCTGGATTCCTTGCTCCCTTCTCTCCCACACCCAAACCTGGCACTCTACCCTACCTCTGTCCAGAGCCCCCTCAGCCCTGACCCCACCGCCAGACCTCCTGGAATGCAGGTCCCCAACTCTGCCCTCTCCCCAACCCCTTGACAAGTCCACCAAGGTGGTGACTTCAAATGGCAACCCAAACGCTGACCTCAAACCCTGCGCCAGCTCCCCGGCTCTCAGGAGGGTGGCCCCAGTGGGGTCCCTTCCCCTCCAGTCTCCTCTCCTCCCCCGCTTATCAGCTCCTTCCTCCCCGACAGGAACCCCTAGCCAGCCACCCAGCTTCACCCAGCTCGAACATCCCAGCTCAACAAATACTTGCTGTCGCCAGGTCTAAGTAAAAAAAGTAAAAAAGAAAACACTGTGGCCCAGACTGGAGTGGTGACACGATCTGCAGCCTTGAACTCCGAGGCCCAAGCGATGCTCCCGCCCAGCCTCCCGAGCAGCTGGGACCACAGGCGCGTCTCGGAGCCTGCCTGTCCCCCAGGGCTGCCCTGCAGTGGCCCGTGCGTGTGCACCTGGTCATTGCCCCGGCATCCTGCCTTCCTGTGCACAGGTCTCATCGGGCTTTAGCTGCCGGCTTCGGAGGAGGCAGGGCCAGCCTGCCTCACCGCCAGATGCCACGTGCCAAGCCTGGCTCTCCCACAGCAGGGCTCACCAAGATATTTAAAGGACAAAGTGGCTTTTCTGGGCCTCTAGCACCCCTCTGGCTGGCAGGTCAGGCTCTGAGACCTCAGGCCAACACTCTGGGCCCCAAAGCCCTGCGCCAGGGCCAGGTGATGGCCTCTCTTTGGTTTCAATGTAGGGGGCACCTGGCACGCCCACCCCCTCACCTTTATGAGGCAGGCGTTGGTGACCAGCTGTTTTGGGTCCACCACGTCCACTAGGGGCTCCTTGATGGCCACATCTTTGATGCAAGACATGTCGAAGCCATACACGTTCTCCCACCCTGGGGAGGCAGGCAGGGAGAGGGGTGAGCCCGCAGCAGCCCACCCACGGCCCCGCCCGCCAGCTCCTGGGTGGGCACTCACAGTGGATCTTGTAGTCTTTGTACTGCCGGTCCTCAATGGCTGTCACGTACAGCGTAGCTCGGTCTGGGAAGATGAGGCCATCGGGCGCCTGCAGAGGGGCAGGGTGAGGGCTGGGCCTGGCAACACTGCCCCTAGTTTTGCCTTGAGACGTGGCCTCCTGCCCTGGTCTCAGCCACCTTCACATTGCAGCTGCACTCACCCCCACATCCCCTGGTCTATTTCCCACACGGCCAGCCTCCAGAGGACTCTCAGGCACATCTCAGTCAGCTCCTGTCCCTCAGAGGCTCTGGGGATCCTCAGACCCTCCCTGGCTGCTCTGAGAGGAAAAGCAAAGTCCCACCATCTCCCTGCCACTGTCTAGCTCCAGGGCCAGCCTGTCACTCCTGGCTCGGGCTGTGGCCTCTAACACCTGGCAGCCAGCCCCCACAGTAGTCCCGTCTGTGGGAAAAGTCGAGCATGGTTTTCACCTTCTGCCTGGACCCCAGCCCACGCAAGCTGCACCCGTCCCGCTGGGGGCCTCACCAGCCACTTGTCTCGGGCGTAGAGCACGGTGTTGAGCATGGACTCGTAGAAGAGGCAGTAGCCCATCCACTCACTGATGATGATGTCCACCTTCTCCACCGGGAGCTCTACCTCCTCCACCTTCCCCTTGATGATGGTCACCACTGCAGGCGGACAAGGGCGGCCATGTCAGTCCCCAGGAGGCTGCCCCTTACTTCCCCCGGGGGCTAGAGCCTGGAGACCACACTCGGTTCAGAGAACTTAGTAAACGGAAGCCACAAACCATCTTTTTATTTATTTATTTTTTTTGAGACGGAGTCTTTCTGTCGCCCAGGCTGTAGTGCAGTGGCACCATCTCGGCTCATGGCATCCTTCACCGCCCGGGTTCAAGAGACTCCCCTGCCTCAGCCTCCTGAGTAGTGGTACTACAGCCGTGCGCCACCACACCCAGCTAATTTTTTTTGTATTTTTCTGTAGACATGGGATTTAACCGTGTTGGTCAGGATGGTCTCGAACTCCTGACCTCGTGATCTGCCCGCCTCAGCCTCCCAAAATGCTGGGATTACAGGCGTGAGCCACCTCGCCTGGCCGACACAAACCCTCTTAACTCTGTTTTAAAATTCACATGTCGCTCTGGACATTTTTGAGGCAGGAGCAGAAACTTTATGTGAGCTGGGTACCAGGTGATGTTACCATTTTGTTTTCAACTGGGTGGGCTTGAGAGAATAAGTAAGAGCATGGTTATGTTCTCAAAACAGCATCATCTATTAAATGAAATGCTCGAAGACGCATTTACCGGGAAGATGACATTACAGTGGGAACTGGCTTCAAATGGATTTGTGTGATTATTATGATAATCTCTTTTTAAAAATCACTTAAGGATGGCATCGGTGGCTCTCTCCTGTAATCCCAGCACTTTGGAAGGCCAAGGTGGGTGGATCACCTGAGGTCGGAGTTCAAGACCAGCCTGGCCAAAATGGTGAAACCCCGTCTCCACGAAAAAAAACACACAAAAATTTAACCAGGTGTGGTGGCAGGTGCCTGTAATCCCAGCTACTCCAGGACTGAGGCAGGAGAATCGCCTGAACCTGGGAGGCAGAGGTTGCAGTGAGCTGAAATCACAACACTCAACTCCAGCCTGGGCAATAAGAGTGAAACTCCATCTGAAAAAAAAAAGGAAACAAAAGGCAGAGCAGGAAATAAAGAAATTAAGAGAAAAAGGAATGAAGTACTGATACATGCTAAAACATGAATGAAAGAGCAAAAACTCCATTTCAAAAAAAAAAAAAAAAATCACTTCAGTTCCTAGAGGGAAATCTACCACATTCCCGAGTTCCCTGACCCCCACCAACCTGGGGGACTTAAAGGCAATGTGAGAAGACCTACCAAACTCACTGACGCATATTTCACACTCACCGACTGGTCTCAAACTCCTGCGCTCTGCCAGTCCTCCAGCCTCGACCTCTGGAAGTGCAGGACTTAGAGGCATGAGCCACCACGCCCGGCCACTAACTAACCTTTTGACCCCAGCAATCACCTCTTATAAACTGACCTCACAAATACACTAGTTTGTGTATGAAATGACATGATGTGCAGGGGATGAAAGTCTCGGAGCAGGCTGGGCACAGCAGGTCACGCCACAATCCCAACACTTTAGAAAAAGGCCAAGGTGTGAGGATCGCTTGAGCCCCAAAGTTTGAGACCAGAGATTCACCTCGGCAACATGGTGAAACCCCACCTCTATTTAAAAAAAAAAGTTAGCCGGGTGTGGTGGCGTGTGCCTGTAGTCTGAGCCACTCAGAAGGCTGAGGTGGGAGGATGACCTGAGCTCAGGGACACAGAGGTTGCAGTGAGCAGTGACTGTACCACCGCACTCCAGCCTCGGCAACAGGGCCAGATCCTGCACCCCTCCCCCCAGAAAAGGAAAAGAAAATCTCAGAGCGGCTTAAACGCCCATCAACAGACAACTGGTTTAAAAGGCTGGGAGATGGGCCGCACATGGTGGCTCATGCCTGTAATCCCAGCACTTTCGGAGGCAGAGGCGGGTGGGTCACTTGAGGTCAGGAGATTGAGACTAGCCTGGCCAACGTGGAGAAACTCCATCTCTACTAAAAATGCAAAATTAGCCAGGCGTGGTGGCGCATGCCTGTAATCCCAGGAAGACGGAAGCAGGAGAATCACACCATTGCACTCCAGCCTAGACAAGAGCAAAACCCCATCTCAAAAAAAAAAAAAAAAAGGCTGGGGATGCATCCATGATGGTGGTTATGGAAGAGTGGATGCCTCGACATCCTGGAAGGCAGATGAAAGAAGCCAAGGGCGCTAGCCTGCTAGGAAATGCTACAGGCGTGAAAATTATGCGCGTAAATGTAAACGGATTTACTTAGGTATGTGCTTGTAGTTCCAGACTTCTCTGAAGTTAGTGTTGGTTAAACTCAGAGGAGGGTGGCTGGGAAACAGGGGCGGCTTCTCACTGTGGGCCCTTAGCAACCAACCACGTGCCTGTTACTCATTCGAGAAACTAGAGAGCGCTTCTTGCCCTAATTTTAAGACTGAGGCACTAAGACTGCGACTTTGACGCTCTGACCCTCAGGCCGCTGGCAGCCCATGGGAGAGGAGGCACGAAGCAAGCATCACCCCCTCCACTCCCAAAAACCCATCCTCTTTCTGGGCTCACCGTGGTCTAACTTGTTGGCTTTGACGATCTTCACCGCATAATCAGAGATACTGGAACACTCGATCTGAGGGCCCAGGAAGAAGGGCGGGTGAGACCCCCCAAGTCCCATCCCCCATCCCCTCCATCCAATCCCTGAGCCCCGGTGGGCCCCCCTCCCTCCCTCAGGCCTGGCCACCTCCGGTCGCCCTGGAGACTCACCCCGATGACCTTGCGGGCCCCGGCTTTGGCAGCGAACATGCATAGGATACCAGTGCCCGAGCCCACGTCCAGCACCACTTTGTCCTTGAAGAGGTGCCGATTGTGAAACATGGAGTTGCGGTAGGTGAGGGTGCGCACCTCATCCTTCAGCATCTCCTGGAGAAGAACGGCACAGCGACGCTGTGAGGGTCCTGCGTCCCCAGTTGAGAACACAGCATCCTCACAGCTTGGAATGCCAGAGCTTGGCCCTCTCGCTTCCTGCCATGCACCTCAATTTCCCTTTTTTACTTAATCACGTATTTATTTTTATTTATTTATATTTCGAGACAAAGTCTTGCTCCGTCGCCCAGGCTGGAGTACAATGCTGTGATCTGAGCTCACTGCAACCTCCACCTCCTGGGTTCAAGCAATCCTCCTGCCTCAGCCTCCTGGGTAGCGAGGATTATAGGCATGTGCCACCATGCCCAGCTAATTTTTGTGTTTTTAGTAGAGACGGGGTTTCACCATGTTGCCCAGGCTCGTCTCGAACTCCTTACCTCAGGTGATCCACCCATCTGGGCCTTTCAAAGTACTGACCCATCTGGGCCTTCCAAAGTGCTGGGGATAACAGGCATGCGCCACGGAGCCCGGCCAGTTTCCCCTAATCAGATTAGGGCCGGACGCCGTGGCTCAGGACGAGGTGCCTGTAATCCCAGCACTTTGGGAGGCTGAGGTGGGCGGATCACACGGTCAGGAGTTCGAGACCAGCCTGGCCAATATGGTGAAACCTGGTCTCTACTGAAAATACAAAAATTAGCCAGGTATGGTGGTAGGCACCTGTAGTTCCAGGTACTCGGGAGGCTGAGGCAGGAGAATCGCTTGAACCCGGGAGGTGGACGTTGCAGTGAGCCGAGATCAGCCACTGCATTCCAGTCTGGGTGACAGGGAGAGACTCTGTCTCAAAACTAAATAAATAGGCTGGGCGCAGTGGCTCTCACCTGTAGTCAGGAGTTCGAGACCAGTCCGGCCAACATGGAGAAACCCCTCCTCTACTAAAAATACAAAAAAATTAGCCCGGCATGATGGCGGGTGCCTGTAATCCCAGCTACTGGGGAGGCTGAGGCAGGAGAATCGCTTGAACTCAGTAGGTCAAGTTTGCAGTGAGCCAAGGTCGCGTCACTGCACTCCAATCTGGGTGACAGAGTGAGCCTCCATCTCAAAAAAAAAACAGCAAAAAAAACCATAAATAAATAAATACAAATCAGATTAGATGGACTAAGCTCCCATCTTAGCCAGACTTCACCACTGCTACCTAAGAACCACTGAACCCTGGATTTAAAAGTCCTCAGGCCGGGGGCGGCGGCTCATGCCTGTAATCCCAGCACCTCAGGAGGCCAAAGCAGGAGGATCACGTGACCCCAAGAGTTTGAGACCAGCCCGGGTAACAAGGCAGGAGTATCTCTACAGAAAAATAAGAAAATCAGCTGGGCGTGGTGGCACACCACTGTGGTCGCAGCTACCCCGGAGGCTGAGGTGGGGGCATCACCTGAGCCTGGGAGGTCGAGGCTGCAGTGTGCACTCTACCACGGGCAACAGAGCGAGACTGTCTCTAAAAATTAAAAATGGCAATTTTATGCATATTTCACCACAATTTTTATGAAGAAGGCCTCGGGGTAAAAGAAAATTCCTTAGAATGCCACCCCAGCTGCGTTGTGGGGTCTCAGTGTCTTCAGTCAGATCTCAGGGGTGCAGAAGCTGTCAGGCCGGGAGCAGCCAGGGCGCAGTCCTACCGCCGGTCACTAGAGGGCGGTAGAGACCAGCGGGCCCTGCCTGACCGCTGGCTAAGGCCCGAGGCACGCATGCGCGTTCCCACCCCAGCCTTCACCGAGGGGCCCCTGCGGAGCTTCAGGCTAACCTCGGTCTCCAAGGCAACGGCTTGGCGAGGCGACCCTGGGGGGTGTGCAGCAGAGGGGCAGAGGGTGGCCTGCTGCCAGGGAAGCAGTGCGCCTGCGTGGCGAAACAGGATCCACGCGCCCCCCCCCCACCATTTAACCCCCTTGAGATTGGGGCCTTGGGGACTGACCCCACTCACCTCGTGGATGCCGAAGTGGGCGTAGGAATCAAAGTAGTAATCTTTGGACGTCATGTCCTCAGCATTGGGCTTCTCGCTGCTTTCGGGCTGGCCACAGGACACCTGGGAGGGGGTCGATGGGAGCGTGGGTCAGATTTGGGGGCTCCCCACGGCCTCTTAAACCTCCAGGTACCTATTTTTCCCTGAAGAATAGTATAGAACCCCCCAAAATCATACCATGACAATCCTACAGCCCCCCAGGAACCCCAAAATCTAACAGCCCCATTTTCCACTTCCACGACCCCCCCCAGAGCACCATCCAGGGGAGCACCCCAATACCTCAGCCACGCCTACCATATCTCCAGTCTCTCTGCCCCCGTCTCTAGCTCAGCCCACAGCTGGGGAGGGGAGGGGAAGGAAAACGGGGGCAGACACAGGGAAGGGCAAAGGGGGGCTGGAGGTGGAGTTAAGGAAGTAGCCGTGATACTGGGGGAGGCCAGCGGGGCCGTGAACCTGGAGGGGTTGCTAATAAGTGTCTGGGGGCCTGGGGTCAACTGGTTTGAAGCAAGAGGGGTATGAAAAGACCTCGAGAAAAGGCCAGTGTGTGGCAAGATATACTAATGTGGAGGTCGGGGTGGGGAGGGGGTCTCACAAAAGGATATTTACTTCTTCAAGAGGCGGCTGGAGGCTCATCCCATTAGCCAAGGTGGCTACAAAATTCTAGGAGAGAGTAACAGGGAAAAAGGGTTAGCTACCAGGAGAGGCTGCAGGGGGCTGGGCAGTGGGATCTGGGCTCCGGGGGGAGGTGGGATGTGTGGGTTTCCAGCAATTCTCCTTCTTTGTGGGGAGTGGTGACAAAGGGGGCAAGTAACGAGGTGAGGTGTTGAAGAAGGGACGGGAAAAGTGAGGGGAGAGAGAAGGAAGGGGGTCTCCGACCCCAGCTGTGGCTGGAGAGATGGTGGCCCTCCCCCACGTTGCCCCTCTCTGGCCAGGCAGCTGACCACACACCTCCCCCATCCAGGCCAGGGAAATTGGCACCGGCCACCGACAGCTGTCGCTCCCCCTCATCACATAATCTCCCCCAGATTAGGTGACACTTCCTGACACACACACCCCTGTCCTAGGGTGCCATGAATAGCAGGAGGGAGGGGGGCTGGCAGGCTATGCCCACAGGGCATCTGCCACCTCTGCAAACCAGTGTCTTGTCTGAGAGGATTCCAGAAAAGAGGTGTGGCCCACAGGCACTCCCCCAGAGCTAGTACCCCAGTCCCCAGCTCCTGCCTTGGGCTCAGGAGACCCCAAACAAAACCAGCGGGAACCAACCTCCTCCCTTATAACCCTCTGCTCTGGAAGGTGGAGTCCCAGGGATGATAGGCAGCTCCTGGACCCTCTAAGAATGAGAGGGCTCCAGAAAGTGGCTTGGGGAGTCAGCCCATCGCCTCCATTCAGACACCCATCCCAGGCCCTGAAGACCCCCAGGTGCGGTCAAGCCTGAGCCCCCCCCCCCGGGGAAGATACTTCCTCCACCCTTTAGAGCCCTGGTGCAGGAGACGGCCAAGGGGGTGGGGAGTCAGAGCAGTGATCCCTGGGAGCTGCATCCTGACAGTTGAGAGCTGACCTGCTCCTCCAGCCAGTGCCATAGGTAAGGGGTGGAAGGACAGAGGTCCCATCAGATTACATCTCTTCCAGATGTGACCGCTTTCCAAGTCTCCAAGAAGGGCCACATCACAGGCCATGACCTACTAGGCTGCAAGCACCCTCCCCCCAGCTCTGCCAAGCCAGCGGGGATGCCTATAAGGTGCTGCGAGGTTTTCCCGCGGGGGCCCATTTCTCAATAACGCTGAAAATTACTGCCAGACAACCCCAGCCCAAGAGGGCTTGAAATGCAAGACGGAAACCTCCCCCACATGGCTGCACGAGAACCAAACCTCACTCGAAACCCTTTCAGGCACCCAGCCTCAAGAACCCGGGGTTCAGTACCCCCGCACAGGGCTTCAGGAAGGGGGGGTCATCTCCCGCCCTCACAAAGGCCCGAGGGAGATAAAGGGCTCCAGGAGAGGACAAAGCTCTCAGCCTACGTATTTCCCACCGCAACTCATTCCCAGCAGAGATATCCTCCTCCCTCCCCCGCCCGGAAGAAATTCGACGGTAGGTGGGCTTCGGGACACGCCCCATGAAAAAGATGTCCCTCCCACACACCTAGAAATGGCCACAAGGGGGTGCACGGCGCCTATTAACGCGAAAATCTCCATCTAGATGCCCCACCACCACCCAGAGGGAGGTCACAGGGGCATGCCCCATCCCCCAACTCCCAAAGCTCTGGGCTAGGGGGAGAATTCTGAGACGGGAAACGGGGTCGGGGGGACCCCATTCTTTGTCTTCCTCCAGTCTCTAACCCAGAACGCACAAAACCGGGGACGGTGTCCCAACAGATGTCCTCGGAGCTCGGAAGGAGGTTGTAAAGTGCTGAGAAGCACTGCCCCTCCCCAGAGACTCCCTACATCGTGGAGGGCCCCAGACCGATCCCACCCCAAGGCGTGTGCCCGGTCCCCGGGGAGGAGAGCTGGTGGCCTCAAAGGGAGGGTCGGACCCCCTCCCCGCCCCCCCGGGCGCCCCTCCCCGGCCGGGGGCGGGGCCTTTGTCCCGCACGTGGAGCCAGCCCGGCCACCGGACTCGGCACACCCCCTCCCCACCCACTGCGCCGCGGCCACGTGGGGGCCTGACCGGAAGCGCCCCCAGCCCTCCTCCACGTGGGAGGGGGGATGAGACCCTCCGCTAGGCCGGATGCCGAAGGCCCTTGCAAGCTAGGGAACCGCCACCTAAAACGATATCCCCTGATGCGGAGCGTGCGGTGACCCCGTGTGCGGCGGGCGACCTCCAACCTCCTGCCGCCGACTTAGAGCCCTTTCCCCACCACAGAGCTGTGAAACACCGACCCAAAGCCGTCCCCCTGCCCAAGGCGACGCTCCAAGCGCTCACCTCCATGATGCAGTTCGCGGCCTCGGCTGCCGCCATCTTCACCCGCACCTACTCCTCCTCCGGCCGCCAAGACCCCCCCCTTTCTCCTCACTCCCCCGGGACCGCCTTATACCAGAAGGTCTAGGGCCCGCCTACCGCGACCCCGCCGGAAGATTTCATTGGCAAGGGAGGCAGCCCGTCTGAGAATACCGTCTAGGAATTGGCTATAGAAGACGTCCATTATAGGTCAGGGGTTTGCCAACTCTGGCTCCCAGAGTCCCGCCCACTCAAGTCGACCTGGGATGGGGAAAACTGCCCGTCTATTGCAAAAAGCGCGACTGGTGATTGGGCAAAGTTTACCATGAGTGCCCGCCCCTTTACCCCCAGCACCGCCTCAAAGCTTCCCGGCGAGCCCCGCGCTAAAGGGGCGTCTTGAAATGCCTGTCCATCAGCAAAACGACCCGCCTCCTCATCGCTCCCATTGGTTTACCCTGACGCGACTCACGCGGCCTTTGGCCCACCCTTGACAAGCGGCCGGCCTCAAGGAGAACACGACGATTGGCCCACGGGTAGGGAAGGAGGCGGGGTTTCAGGCACTCGAGATTGGCTCAAAGGAACTATCACTCCTCGTCGACTGGGTGCATTTTCCCAGGCCGGGGAGAGTCTGGAGGAAAAAGGTGGCTTGTGCCCATTACCTGGGGGAAAAACTGAATCAGTGAGAGGCCCAGAGAGAGGAAGTGCCTGTCTGGGGTCCCTAAGCAAGTGAGGAATAGCTGTCCGCCTCAACACATTAAATCCTTAAATCCTAGCCCTTGACATAATCATTCCAAGTTTGTTTTGTTTTTCGTTTTTTTGAGATGGACTCTTGCTCTGTCGCTCAAGCTAGAATGCAGTGGCGCGATCTCGGCTCACTGCTATCTCCGCCTCCCAGGTTCAAGCGATTCTCCTGCCTCAGCCTCCCGAGTAGCTGGGACTACAGGCACCCGCCACCACACCCAGCTAATTGTTGTATTTTCAGTAGAGACGGGGTTTCACTTCTTGGCCAAGCTGGTCTTGAACTCCTGACCTCGTGATCCACCCGCCTTGGCCTCCCAAAGTGCTGGGATTACAGGCGTGAGCCACCGCACCCAGCCCATTCCAAATTTTTTAAGCCCATCAACCCCTCTGGAGACACTTGGTTTTTGCCAAGTCCCTACAGCTGCCAGGAACTCCCACCTCTCTTTGTCTGGCCAGCTTCTCAACGTCAATCAGGGCGCAGTTTAGACACCACCTCCTCCGGGAAGCTTTCCTTGATCTGCAGAAAAGGTTCCTAGTTGAATGAAGCTGAATGCAAAGGGCCGAATGCGTGGATCCTGCCCCTCCTCTCTCCGATCCCTCTGCTTCCCTCTGCTCACACTTTTCTCCAATCCCGAAATGAACTTGCTCTTTGGTCTCTGGGTCTCGGCGCAGGCTGTACTCCCTGGTGTGCCGCTGGCAAACGCCTGAGACTTCAAAATTTCCAACAGGCTTCCGGCGCGGTGGCTCTCGCCTGTAATCCCGTTACTTTGGGAGGCCCAGGCGAAAGGATGACGAGGTCAGGAGTTCAAGACCAACCTGGGCAACATGGTGAAACCCCGTCTCTACTAAAAATAGAAAAAAAAAAATAGCTGGGCGTGGTGGCGCGCGCCTGTAGTCCCAGCTACTGGGGAGGCTGAGGCAGGAGAATCGCTTGAATCCGGGAGGCGGAGGTTGCAGTGAGCAGAGATCATGCCATTGCACTCCAGCCTGGGTGACAGAGCGATATTCTGTCTCATAAAATAATCAATTAGGCCGGGCGCGGTGGCTCAAGCCTGTAATCCCAGCACTTTGGGAGGCCGAGGCGGGCGGATCACGAGGTCAAGAGATCGAGACCATCCTGGTCAACATGGTGAAACTCCGTCTCTACTAAAAATACAAAAAAATTAGCTGGGCGTGGTGGCGCGCGCCTGTAGTCCCAGCTACTCGGGAGGCTGAGGCAGGAGAATTGC
>PVKV010021644.1:0-37126 GCA_004027835.1 Alouatta palliata
GTTGCCTTACCAAACTGTCTTGCTGCCTGGTGTTCCTGACGCTGCTGTGTTGCCTTACCAAACTGTCTTGCTGCCTGGTGTCCCTGACGCTGCTGTGTTGCCTTACCAAACTGTCTTGTCCAGGTTTGGCATCAACTTTTAATTTTTAATCTTAATTACAGTTTAGTAATATAACTTAAATTCCACATTTCTGAAATCTTTAATATTTGTTGCTACTTTTACTTTTTGTGATTTTCTTCTCTTTTCTTTTGTATTTACAAACGTTACATCTTGGAGCGGGATGTACACACCCATCGTTAGCTCGTGCCTCTGCTGGTAGCAGCTTTGAATAAGAAGGATTTAAAACACATGACAGTAGCGGCGGGGCCTTCCCACCCAGGTCTTGCTGGGGTCTCGGGTGGAGCTGGTGCTGTAGGGACCTCCAGGTGTCTCTAAAGGAAGCATGGCGGCATCCGAGCTGGCTCGTTATTATTAAACGGTGTCCTCATATAATCTTGTAGATGTTTTAAAATCTTGGACTTTAAACTTAAGCAGCCGTAGAGCTGATCCAGTTCTAGTGCTGTTGTTTTGCAGAGGGGGGCATTAAAAAAAGAGGGAAGTTGTCACAGTGACAAACCAGAATAGAATCTGAGTCCAAAAGCAATGCTTTTACTTCCCTGATACCGTGAGCATGGCTACTCAACTACCCAGATGCAGAAGTCTGGCTTTTAATAGATGAGCGGTGTGTGACTCTAGCGGGAGGTCAACTGCTCTATCACTCGTGTTACTGAAAACAGAAGCCGGAAATGCGGCCTTAAGCTTGGCTGGTATTGCCACTGCTGTGTTAGGTTAGGGATAATGCGTGAATCTGGACCGGTTCTGCTTTGATAGGCGCTTTCACGGGACGGCTGTTGTTTTTCTTTCTGTTTCTTGCCGTTGCAGTTCCTTTTGTAGCAAAGTGGCCCGGTGAGTGGCATAGGATGGTCATTGTGGCAGAACGTGTGTCTGGGTCATTATCTTCGTGCTGCAGTCACCGCAGGAGGAAAAGCCAGCCTGGGGATTTGAGTCTCCTTGCACTTTCTCATATCCAAAGGCAACAGCTCAGAGCATACGAACGGGAACTGGCTGGGCACGGTGGCTCACGCCTGTAATCCCATCACTTTGGGAGGCCGAGGCGGGCAGATCACCTGAGCTTGGGAGTTCGAGACCAGCCTGACCGACATGGAGAAACCCCGTCTCTACTAAAAATACAAAAATTAGGTGGGCGTGGTGGTGGGTGCCTGTAATCCCAGGTATTCGGGAGGCTGAGGCAGGAGAATCTCTTGAACCTGGGAGATGGAGGTTGCAGTGAGCCGAGATGGTGCCATTGCATTGCAGCCTGGGCAACAAGAGTGAAACTGTGTCTCAAAAAAAATAAAAAAGTAGCATTCAAGAATGGGAACTGAAGACAGCGGCCTTTAATCTTAAATGTGTTTTGACATTGTTGCCATACTCGTTTGCTGTCAAACAATGTCCAGCCTGCCTCGCCAGCCTGTGATTGGGCTGGTCTCCTTCTCTGTGGAGTCTTATCACAGGCCTGAGTTCTTAGTCTCACAGAGCCGCTAATGTCTGTCGGGGATTCCATCACTGCCGGTGCCTCGGTGCTGAGCTGGTCCTGTGTCTGGGGCCAATGGACGACTTATGCCTTCAGTCATCTCAGAAGCAGCTCACCGCTGGGAACCGCTTTTGAAAAGATGCAGCTCTTGCCTTAGATCGTGCTTTGTGGCAAAGCCAGACGAATTGGCAGTCCTGTTCCCTGACGGCTCAGACAGGTTGCCACCCAAGGCCGGCCACACTGGTGATCTGGTGATGCCCAGACGAGTGCAGACTGCCCGATGGTCTCAGGCATGGTGGCACTACAGGATACAGAAAGTCTTGCTTAACGTTTTCCTTCCTTAGGGAAAATAGCATCAGATTCACAGATTCAGCAGGATCATCTGTGTTCTTATGAGTGTCTAGTTGACAAACATGCACTAAATGAGTTGAGGCAAAAAAAAAAAAACAAGTGCCAGGGATGAGCTGGTCCTTATGTAAATGATTTTAAAACAACAGGCCCCATGTTTCTGGCCATTTGGATGATTTAGAATAGCTGTCGAGTCCTCCTAAGTAGTTATGATAGTGCAGAGCATGACTTATTCTTTGTAGTGTGGTTCACAGAGCGGTGTGTTTGTTAGAAGGATTTGTTAGTCCTGTATAGGGTCTTTACGGAGGCTGTTTTGACGGAAGCTTCCCTTTGTCGACTCCAGGTTCATCAATGCCAGAAGACGAATTCTTCAGCCAATGTTGGATTCAAGTTGTTCAGAAACCCCCAAAACAAAGAAAAAAACTGCTCAGAACCGGCCAGTTCAGAGGTTTTGGCCCGACTCTATTGCATCAGGAGTCGCACAGCCACCGCCGAGCGAGCTCACCATGTCAGAAGGTACGGGCGGCTGGCCAAGGCCAGACATGGTGGACCGTGGGGTGGGGACTCTGAACAGGAGGCCTGGATCAGGCCTGTTAGCTGTAAGCCTCAGGTAATGTGGTGAACCAGAGTACATGTCGTTCTCTCTCTCTGCAACAAAAACACAGGGAACCTGCATTCTGGGTGTGTGGGAGCTCTCGGTAAGAGTTAGGAGCACCAGTAGTAGGGAATGTAAAACACATGATAGAGATAGGAAATCATTCGTTCTGTTCACAGACGCAGCCACGGACTGTGGATTCTCCTTTACTTCCGTGTTTGCTCTCCTTTTCCCTCCGACTTTGGGTGCAGAGGAGGGAATTACCCTGTTCTCACCATGTGGCTTCTTTCTCTTCATCTTCCTTGCCCTTCTCTTGTTTTTGCTTATTCCCTGTGACCTCTGCCCTCCATCCCTGTCACAGGCAGCCATTCTGATGCGTTTTATAGGAATCTTTCTGTTTGCATGAGTTCTTCATATTTTGGGTGGTTTTGCATGCATGTGTTTTTTGTTTGTTTTTTTTTTTTTGAGATGGAGTCTCATTCTGTTGCCCAGGCTGGACTGCAGTGGTGTGATCTTGGCTTATAGCAACCTCCGCCTCCTGGGTTTAAGCAAGTCTCTGCCTCAGCCTCTCAAATAGCTGGAATTACAGGCACCCGCCACCACGCCCAGCTAATTTTTTTTTTTCGGTATTTTTAGTAGAGACGGGGTTTCACCATGGTCTCAAACTCCTGACCTCGTGATCCACCTGCCTGGGCCTCCCAAAGTGCCGGAATGACAGGCATGGGCCAGTGCGCCCAGCCCTTATGCATCTGTTTTTAAGCGTATGTAAATGGTGGTGTTTCCTCTTCTTTCTTTTTTCAGTTAGGAAAGTTTGGGGCCATTATTTCTTTAACCACATTTTTTGACCTTCCTCCTGCAGCCGTTTTCAGGGACTTCAGTGCCTGTGTGTGGTGAGAAGTTTCACACAGTTGCTGATGTGCTTTTTGGTTTGTGAGATGGTTTTACTTTGGGTGATTTCCGTGACTGTCCTTCCACTGCCCTGATCTCTTCTGTACTCCTTCACCTTAGGCTGATCCCATCCAGTGTGCTTTTCATCTTGGACACTGCATTTTTCATCCCTGCAGAAGTTCTGTTTGAGTCTTTTATGTCTTTTGCGAGTCTGCTGAAGTTTGGAACACACAGAATACAGGTGCAGCAGCTGTTCTGATGTCCTCCTCCGAATTCTAACACCTGTCAGCTCGGGCCAGTTTTAGCTGATTGCTTTTCCTCCTCATGATGGGTTTCCCTGCTTCTTTTCATGGCTGGTCATCTGACTGGATGCCAGGCATTGGGAATTTTGCCTTTGGAGGTGCTGGATGTTTTTGTATTCCTGTAAGTCCTCTTGGGCTTCGCTCTGGAGGGCAGTTAGGTCACTTGGGAGCCGTGTGATCCTTGTGGGTGGTCCGCAGCAGTGCTCAGGCTAGCACGGATTATCCCAGCAGAGGCCAGACCCTCCTGAGTTTTCCATCCAGCGGCTGCAGACAATGAGTTTTCCAGGCTGCCTGTGTGAGTGCTGGGCTGTGTTCTCTGTGGTCTTTTCCCCTAGCCTCAGGTCAGTTCCTTGCAGCAGGAGCTGATGGGTTTTCCACTGAATGCGCAGGGGACGTTCCGTGGTGGTGCTGGCCCCCAGGTTAGGATGGGTTGTGAATGGCACTTACTGTGTGTCCACATGGCCTTTCTTGAGTGGTGTTACGTGCATTTAAAGCAAGTTTCCTCAAGCACTGCTACGGCTGCATCGTTTAGGTTTTGATGTGTCGTGGTCTCCTATTGAAAGAGTGACTGGCTAGAAAGTTACTCTCTTTCTTTCCCCCTCTTTCTCTGTCTCCCTCTGTGAGAAAAGGCAATACCAGTCTACTGAGGAAAGACATTGAAACAAGAATATCCACTGAAAAGTAAATCTGTCTTCCATCCTGGCTTCTGCTTCTCCACAGACAGTCATTGTTGCCAGTTTCCTGTACAAGCTCCGGTGCATACATGATAGGATATTGTATGCACAGACACAAATGAATACATGAATGTGCATCCCTTAAAATTTTACCCAGATGTTAGCATATCATATAACACTGTCTCTATTTTCCTTCATTACTCATTAATGCATCTTACAGAATTTTACAAATTAGTAAACGTTGATCCACTGTGTGCTTTAGTAGCAGCACAGCATTCCACTGTTCAATGTTTTGTTTTATTTTTTTTTTTTTTGAGACAGGGTCTTGCTCTGTCACCCAGGCTGGGGAGTGCAGTGGGGTGAGCTTGGCTCACTGCAGCCCCTTGACCTCCTGGACTCAAGCGAGCCTCCCACCTCAGCCTCCTGAGTAGCTAGGACTACAGGCATGTAGCCTCCCATGTTGCCAGGCTGGCTGGTCTGGAATTCCTGTGCTCAAGGGATCCTCCCTCCTTGGCCTCTCAAAGGGCTGGGATTACAGCTGTGAGCCACTGTGCCCGTCCTCTTCATTGTTGAGTGTTTTAATTTGGGCCTTGCTTGTGGCTATTTAGGCTGTTTTCATCGTCTGCTGTTAGGCTGTACAGCAGGCACTGGCATGTGACAGCTTGCTTTCTTTCCTTCCGTGCAGATCTTCCTTCTTTTTCCCATATTCTCCTTTTTACTTCGTTTCTCCACTGTGTTCTTGTGTGTCTTCCTTCTGTGTTTTTGGGTTTTCTTGTTGCTACAATACTGTTTGCTCCACGAATCTGAGGGTGTTCTTAGGCCGAGGCCTTATTAGCTAAGGGTGGTCCGAGGCTGATTTCAGAAACGGTGTCTTCAATCCCTGTTGAGCATTCCCTAAACATATGTAGGTGTTCCTTTAACTTCAGTACGAACAAGCAAACAGCACCCAGTTGAGTAATAAAGTGTTTTTCTGTGAGCACTAATTTAAATAGTGACACACGCTCATCCTACCGCAGGAGCTGTTGTGACCATCACCACGCCCGTGAACATGAACGTGGACAGCCTTCAGTCTCTGTCCTCGGACGGGGCCACCCTGGCGGTGCAGCAGGTCATGATGGCAGGGCAGAGCGAGGATGAGTCTGTGGACAGCACAGAGGAGGACGCGGGCGCCCTGGCCCCCACGCACATCAGCGGGCTCGTCTTGGAGAACAGCGACTCCCTGCAGTAGGGTGGAGGAGCAGACTCACCTGACTTTTTATAGTTTGCACAGCAAACATTTTACACAGTTTTATTTCTAATATGTTTTATATGTAGATATAGAAGAGTGCACTTTTGTACTTCATAGTAAGCTAGCTTAAAGCGCGTCTTTGCCGGTGCAGCGACTTCTTTCAAGTGTGTGTGTGTGTGTGTGTGTGTGTGTGTTGTGTGCGTGTGCACACATGCGTGTGTGTGTGTGTGTGTGTGTGGATTTTTAAAGCAATTCTTTAAAGGTTTAACGCTAGATATGTGAGGAATGACACACCACTCCCTCCCCACCTTGAATCCCTAATTAGATTAAGGAGAAGCGCTGCCGTTTCCTAAACCGTGATGCAGGTCTCACTTAGTTCTGTGATTCCAGCAGATCTCAGTGGGCTGGTTTTTTTGTGTGGCCCGTGGATTTGAAAGAAGCTTCTGCACCTGAAACTGCCAATGTGCGGGGACCGCAGCACGCGCCTAGACTGAGTGTGGTTTCATCGTGGTGGATGGATGGCGAGCTCAGCAGGCCCAGTCCCCTCGTGTTCAGTGAGCCTGTTTCGTTTGCTATATATAAAAAGAAACTCCTATTTTTACCTTGCTGGAATTATTGGATAAAAAAGCTATTTTTATAAATTCGTTATAAATTGGATGATGATTATATTGAGGATAAAATTTCTAGAGAAGAAACAATACATGCTTGCTATTAATATTTCAATTTGGAATGTTTTGAACTGACCAAATTTAATGAACTTGCCCAAAGTTAGCCACCGTCCCCTGGTTCTTTGCTCTCCCAGGGCAGTGATGAACATTTACTGCTATAAAAGAAACAGCTATTTCATGAAATTTTGATATCTGCACATTTTTGTTGGTATGTAACGCTCAGATTGCATTTCACACTTGATCTAAACATATATTGAAAGGTATTTGCTAAATAGGACTTCAGGTAAGTGAGGTGAAATGGTAGCCAGGGATGAGTTAGGAGCTGCCACCACACATCCGCCAGTTCAATTCAAATCTCACCACAGTTGCATGGTGGTTTTACCATGTTAGCTGCATATTGTTTTAGAAGTTTTAAATTCAAAACATGTTATGCATAGAATGTTTATTATAAGCTAATAGAAAATGTGCTCTGCCCCACTGGCCCAGAGCTAGGGTAAACAGCAGATGCTCAGACTTGATCACTTAACTTGCAGACACCCCTGGAGTCACAGCGGCGGGTTGGTCTGGCGAGGGCGCAGCGGCGGGCCCCCACGGGTTGGCTCCCACGTTTGTGTTTGCGGCTGTCTCCTGCCTGCTGTCAGTGTTTGTCATACACTGTCGCTTCTGACTTCCCAGAGCCCTCCCGCTCACTTGACCACGTGGGATTTGGAATAACTGTAGACCTTCTGTTTCCTGGCAATGAGATGAACTGAGAGAGCGGGCTGGGTTCTGTTTTGTTTGGTTTTGATTTGTTTTCATTTGTTTACTTAGGAGTGGGGCTTTTTCTCAGAGGGAAATCAGGCCACGGTGTTTCATACAGAATGTCTTTATATCATCTGAAATGGTATGGCCGAAGTTCGTTTGTTTGTAACGTCAGGAATGTGGTCAGTTCTTGAGATTCAGCAGTGGTGATTGTAAGCCAAGGGACATTATAAGCTAGTGAAGAATTTTTTTCTGGAACTGATTTTTCCCAAAAAATATATTAATTGAAGTTAATCATAGGGGAGTACTTCCAGATAACTTAGAAGTCAGCAGGAAACATACAGAAATTTATTTTAAAATCTTTCAGGAGTTTTAAGTGAAAGACTTGATTATCAGCTCTTTCGGGGAGAGAATGACATCTTTTTTTTTTTTTTGAGATGGAATGGAATTCCGCTCTTGTTGCCCAGGCTGGAGTGCAATGGCATGATCTCGGCTCACTGCAATCTCTGCCTCCCGGGTTCAAGTGATTCTTCTGCCTCAGCCTTCCCAGTAGCTGGGACTACAGGCATGTGCCATCACGCCTGACTAGTTTTATATTTTTAATAGAGACAGCGTTTGTCCATGTTGGTCAGGCTGATCTCCAACTCCCGACCTCAGGTGATCCACCCCCTGCCTCTGCCTCCCAAAGTACTGGGATTACAGGCATGAGCCACTGCACCTGGCCAAGAATCACATCTTAAAGCCACCATTGCATTCCTTGTTTGTGAACCATTTTTTTCATATTTTAAGTCAGGTCTACAAGATAATTTTAACTTAAGTTCCAACTTTGCTGGACTTCTTAAAATGAACACTCGTGAAAGCCAGCCAGCCCTTCCTCCTTCCCTCACCACCCTCTGTCTCCTCAACAGCCTACTCTTTAGTGTGGATTAGTGGAAGCCAGTCACAGAATGTAGACTGATGTATAGGTCACTGTTTCTTTCCCCCACCAGAAATCACATTTGCTGAGCAGTGGGTTGAATTTAAGAGCACTACCCGAGCCTGGCGTGGCAGGGCCTGCCTCTAGTTCCAGCTACTCGGGTGTCTGAGGTGGAGGCTGGCGTGTGCCCAGGAGTTTGAGGCTGCAGTGCACTATGCTTGCACCTGTGAATAGCTGCTGTGCTCCATCTTGGGCAATATAGCAAGACCCCGTCTATAAAAAAAGAGGGCACTGCATGAATCTAGGTGGCACTGGGAAGCTGTGGCCTGAGAGTTAAAGGTTTGTGCTGAATGGTACAGTGTGCACTCTCTCCAGCTGAAAACTTCCTTCAACTTTCCTTAATTCTTACTAAATTCAGAGGAATAGGATAAAGATGATTTCAAGAGAAGGTACTTATGGGCATAGCCTGAGTTTCTTTAATCTCTCTCCATGCATAACTAGGGTGCTTTGAAGTAGCTTCCACATGCACGCCGTTTCAGTTTGTAAACTCACTGCCCTGCGTGTTTGAGGTCAGTCGGTACCTTGGACAGCAGAGAGAGTCTGTAAAAGTGTGACCCCCTTAAGATTTCATTTTAAATTATCACATTTGACCCCAGTTTAATTCTTGTTGAATTTTTCCCTAGGAAGGCTCCTTCTGAATGTGTCTTGAGACCACATTGAGCATGTTGCTGTTATGCCTAGACCGCACCTGTGGGGCAGCAGCCGCGGGGCTAGCTGTGCTGGGTCCCGGCACGCTCCCGCCGAGGGACTAGCTTGGCCTTTGCGTTTTGATTCCAGATAGTAAGATGAGTTGAAGTGTTGATCTAGTATGCAAATGAAACCCTTGTGGCTAAGGGATCCAGGAATCGTGTCTGTGTGACCTGAGAGTGACCCACCTCCTGCCCGCGTGAGGGAGCAGTGGGCACTTTTCCTCGAGACAAACTCCAGGGCACCCAGCAGGGGTTCTGCCCCTTGCGAAGGCCCATTCCTGGCACTTAGAGACAGAAAGAACTCAGCAATCTTCTTTTGTTCTTGTTATGTTGGGTCTTTGAAACTGACAATCTTTGAAATGTGAATACTGTAACAATATGTTTTCTTGGATTGTTGTCTTTAAAAAGGATTTTTGTGAAGCAGTTGATCTATCAAAGCAAAAAAATTAAAAATAGAAACATGCTTTATGGATGTTTTATTTTATAAAGCTCATGTCACCAAAAGCTGCTTTTCCATTTTATGTAAGATGTTGAGATTGTTTTCCTGTTTTCTGGTGACATGTGGGTTTGCGGTGGCCCCTGCATATTTAAAAAACTAGGACCAGGCCGGGCGCGGTGGCTCATGCCTGTAATCCCAGCACTTTGGGAGGCCGAGGCAGGCGGATCAGAAGGTCAGGAGATCGAGACCACCCTGGCCAACATGGTGAAACCCCGTCTCTACTAAAAATATAAAAATTAGCTGGGCGTGGTGGCGTGCGCCTGTAATCCCAGCTACTCAGGAGGCTGAGGCAGGAGAATTGCTTGAACCTGGGAGGCGGAGGTTGCAGTGAGCTGAGATTGCGCCACTGCATTCCAGTCTGGCGCCTGGCGATGGGGCGAGACTGTCTCAAAAAAATAGGACCATGTTGCGCTAGGCTATTCAGGTCCATTTACATGTCCCAGGAGCTTTTCTTAAATTGCTTACTTTGTTCAGTCATTGGTTTTCCAGGCAGAAAATGGAAACAGGTAGCTTTTATTTTTTTATTATAGTTTTTCATAAATCTAATTATCCTGATAGTTTATGAGAAGGAAATGATTCATCAGTGAGGTAACATAACACCTTTCATAGCTGATATTATAAAATGTCATGACAAGGCTGTCCTGAAGAGATTTCAAAGGTGCATTAAAACAATTTCAGAGGGTTTTTCATCTTTGTTGTCCAGGGTGCCGTAACTCCCAACAACCGTTCATGCTTAGAAGCTAAAGTCAGCAGACTTAAGTATTTTAAAAACGACATTCAGGCCGGGCACAGTGGCTCCCACCTGTAATCCCATCACTTTGGGAGGCCCAGGCAGGTGGATCACCTGAGGTCCCAGAGTTTGAGACCAGCGTGGTCAACGTGAAGAAACTCCGTCTCTACTAAAAAATACAAAAATTAGCCAGGCATGGTGGCCCACACCTGTCATCGCAGTTACTTGGAAGGCTGAGGCAGGAGAATTGCTTGAGCCTGGGAGGCAGAGGCTACAGTGAGGTGAGATTGCACCACGCCATTCCAGCTAGGAGACGGAGCAAGACTCCATCTCAAAAAAAAAAAAAAAAACCTACATCCAAAATTGTGAATTTTGTTGGTGATTAGTAGTGACCACTGACTGTATCATTTCAGAAAGTGTTTTGATTGATTTACGGAAGACTGAGGCACCCTGTTGTGTCTTCAGCTCCCTCAGGTTGAGGTGAGAGACGGACACAGACTTTACTCATGTGGGGCCCTGGGCAGCCCCAGCCTCTCCAGGCCTCCAGGGCTTCATTTGTGAAAAGGAATAGGCTTATAAGGCTTATTCCAGCTTGGCGATGATGTTTACGAATAGTAAGATTCTATCTCTCCATCTAAAGAGAGATGAGGAAATGAGTAACGGTCTGGCAATTCAAGAAAATAAGAAAGATTTGGATTAAATATTTAGTTTTTCACACTTGTTTTTCAATTATATGGATGTCATAAATAATGTCTACTGTTTTTAGCTTTCATGCCATTCTATTATATGTACTCTCAGAAGAAATTCTTAGTACAAGGCCCGGTGCAGTGGCTCACACCTGGAATCCCAGCACTTTGGGAGGTCGAGGCGGGTGGATCACCTGAGATCAGGAGTTTGAGTCCAGCTTGGCCAACATGGTGAAACCTGTCTCTGCTAAAAATACAGAAGTTATCCAGGCATTGCGGTGGGCACCTGTAATTCCAGCTACTCGGGAAGCTGAAGCAGGAGAATCTCTTGAACCGAGGAGGCGGAGGTTACACTGAGCTGAGATCACACCACTGCACTCCAGCCTGGGGGACAGAGTGAGACTCTATCTCCAAAAAAAAAAAAAATTCTTAGTAGAAATTATTTTTGCCCGTGCACAGTGAGATCTTCTTACCTTCACCAAGACCTAGAATCTCCATATCATTGTTTAACTAAAATCTGTGAGACTTGGAGCATATAGCATCTAAGCACAGGTGACTGAAAACAGTGAGTGCTGGGCCCGGGGGTGGCGTCTGGGCCTGGGGCCAGCGTTCCCCAATCCCAGGTCTTCACCATGTGGCCCAGGTCGGGTCTGGCATCTGCAGGCTCCTCTCTCCCAGACCTTCTTAAGTCTGGCTTTTGTGGTCTGTAAGGAACTAGGTAGCATGGCTTACTTGGATAATTTGTGAGTATTCTGTATACAAATAGTATTTAGAAGGTATTATCTTACACAGAAGTTTCCATTCTTCATCTCGTTACTAGACTGAGGACTTCAGCCTTGTAAAAAGCAAGAATGGTTTTAATATAAATCAGGAATTCTAGGCTGGACATGGTGCTTCATGGCTTTAATCCTAGCACTTTGGGAGACCGAGATGGGCAGATCACCTGAGGTCAGGAATTTGAGACCAGCCTGGCTAACATGGTGAAACCCTGTCTCTACTAAAAATACAATAAAGTAGCCAGGTGTGTGGCAGGCACCTGTAATCCCAGCTACTCGGGAAGCTGAGGCGGGAAAATCGCTTTAACCCAGGAGGCGGAGATTGCATTGAGCCTAGACCGTGCCACTGCACTCCAGCCTGGGTGACAGAGCAAGACTCTGTCCCCCACAAAAATAAATAAATCAGGAATTCTTTTATTTCAGCATGTTTCAAAAGAAACATTTTAATGATATTGATGGCTTTAGTTGCTTAGACATTTTTAGAAAATGGCCTGTAGAAAGTTAGGTATATTTTTAAATATTTTACTCTATATTAACTCAGCTTTCTTTCATATTATCTTAACACAGCAATCCATGAGAAATAAGTCATGAAGCCCTTAACACTTTACATTGTCTCGTGTGTGAGTGTAGACCTGAGTTTTAGAGGCCACGGAGTTAAGAGGAGAACAGCCAGTGGAGCTGGAGAAAATCCTCAGCTGACTTGTTCAAGGGAACCCCAGAAAGGAGCAGTTCCAGCAGCAGAGGCCGTGAGAGTGTGGGTTGCTGTGGGAGGGCAGATGGGAGGAGGGCACGGGGCTGGGCAGCCGGGAGGGACCCACGGCTTGGAAGACAGCAGGGCAGAGGAGAGGCGGGGCGGAGGCAGGCGCTGTGGGTTCTGGGCCTGGCCATGAGCCAGTGGAAGATGATATGGGAGCTTATCTTTGTTCCCTTGGAGAGGAAGCTCATATTTTGAGACCCCAGAGGCACACATCCTGGGGCAAAACGTGGGTGATTTGGCCAGATCAAAATTCAGTTTTCCTGTGCAGTGGAGGGCACCGAGGACCGTTAACAGGCGGTGACTGAGGGCGGTGCATTCCTCGTTCCTTCTTCCTAATGTATAAAGCTGGCAAGGAGCCAGTGTTAGGGGAGTCCTGCAGACCAGCAAGCTGGAAGGAAGCCTCTAGAAACATGACAGCGCATATTAATAGTTCACCGACAGGAGACCAGATGACCAAGCAGCATGCGAGGACGCGCGGCCTCTCCATGGCCAGGGAGTGTGAGTGCAGCCCGAGGCCAGCCGCCTTGTCTGCGGCTGCAATGAGGAGGCTGGGCCTCTGCAGGAACGGGAATTGGAGTGTCGCTGGCAGGAATATCATGGCGCTGGCCATTTTGGAATTAACCTAACAGTGCAGTCACATGTCACTTAACAGTGGGCTGTACTCCTAGAAATGTCTCTTTAGGGGACTCTGTCACTATAGGACCATCACAGAGTGCACTCACATGGACCTAGATGGCACAGCCCACTACACACCCAGCCTGTGCGGCTTAGCCCCTTGCTGCCCACCACAGGCCTGTGCAGCAGCTGACCCTGCTGAGTGCCCTGGGCAATCGTAACATAATGTAAGGATCTGTGTGTCTAAACAGCTAAACCAGCCAGGCACCGTGGCTCACGCCTGTAATCCCAACACTCTGGGAAGCCAGGGCAGGCAGATCACTTGCGCTGAGGAGTTCGACAGCAGCCTGGGCGACAGAGTAAGACCTCATGTCTACATCATGCAGAGCATGATGACACCTGCCTGTAGCCCCAGCTACGCAGAGGCTGAGGTGGGAGGATGGCTTGGACTCAGCAGGCAGAGGCTTCAGTGAGCCGTGTTTACACCACTGCATACCAGCCTGGGTGACAGAACCAGGCCCTGTCACAAAAAAAAAAAAAAAAAAGCTAAACAAAGGTACAGTAAAAATACAGTAGAAAGTGTTGAAAATAACACAGGGCACTTACCAGGAGTGGCGCCTGCAGGCCTGGGAGCTGTGGGGGTGAGTCAGGGAGTGAGTGCGAGTGAGCGTGGAGGCCTAGGATGTCACCACATGTACTTACATAGGCTGGCAATGCCACACGGGGCAACTGTGCCGCACATTATGCTGGCACCGGCAATACGGACTCGGCTCCACTGGAACCTCACAGGACCGCCTTGATCTGCTCCGTGTGTTGCTGGCTGAAATATCGTGGGCTGCGCGTGACTGTTCCCTGGCAGGCTCGTGTGCTCTGTGGTCCTAAAGGCCAGCACAGAGGGATTCTCTAGCAGGCCTGTGAGGGAACCTGTGCAGAGACGCTCACTGCAGCCTCGCCTGTGGCGGCCGGGGCTTCACGCGGAGGGGAGCAGGGTGACCTGCGGGGGTGTGGCTATGCGACATTGGCATGGGACATTCTTGCGTCTGCTGCTGTCAATAGCTTTATTTCATGGAAGTGGATTGTCTATTGTTTCTCTCATAGTTTATTTTTATTATTATTATTTTTTTTGAGACAGAGTCTTGCTCTGTCACCCAGGCTGGAGTACAGTGGCATGATCTTGGCTCACTGCAACCTCTGCCTCCTGGGTTCAAGCGATTCTCCTGCTTCAGCTTCCCGAGTAGCTGGGATTACAGGCGCATGCCACCACACCCAGCTAATTTTTTTGTGTTTTTAGTAGAGGTGGGGTTTCACCTTGTTGGTCAGGCTGGTCTCAAACTCCTTACCTTGTATTCCGCCCACCTCAGCCTCCCAAAGTGCTGGTATTACAGGCATGAGCGACTGCGCCCAGCTTCTCTCATGCTTTATTGAATGCCAGTTATTTTTTTGTAGAACAGTAGTGATCAAGATAAATAGTCCTCATGCCCAGAAACAGGCACCCCACTTTGGACAGGCCCTGGGTGGATGTGGTCACCAGGTGAGCTGGCTCTGGGCTTGGGGCTGCCTTCGTTCCCATCAGGCACCACAGGCTTCCGATTCTTCCCACAGTGGCCACATCTACTCTGTGTGGCGTGGGTGCCAGAGGGCTTCCAGGTGACCCTACCCCTCCTCAGGTGCCAGCAGGCCTAGGATGCTGCAGCATGCCTGCCGTCATCTGCCCCTGCCCTCCCTGGCAGAGGGCTACTGCTGCTTGCCCCTGGCTTCTTGGCATTCTCCTGGCTCAGCCTCCATCTCAGGTGGGTCCTATACCCTTGGGGTGCAGGGCTCACGCCCACTCCTGCCTCTGCTGCCAAACTCTGCCTTATTTCTGGGCAGGGACTTAGGCGGGAGAGAGTCTGAGCCAGGACGGGCCTTGAGTTGAAAATGTTTCCTGTCTGTCCCCGGTGGGTCTTTGACTGGTGGAAGGTGGGAAGGGACTGGAGGTTCCCTGTCCCCTCACTATTTTCTCCTTTCCTGCCTTCTGGCAGCTGCCAAAACCGGGGTGGTGGCAGCAGGGAGTGGGGAGCCTTGCCCTATACTCCAGAGTGCACACGAAGTTCTGTGCCTGCGGTCTGAGAGTTCAGCAGAAATGGGAATGAGGAAGGGGGAGCATTCAGATTTGGAAATGGTTTTTACTCAGAGTTGAAGGCTTTGCCTTTTACCTTGAGCAATGTAAAGCCTTTCTGATTCCTGATTCTCTGTGTGGAAGCATTCTCTCAGGCAGTGTCCGGAGTCTTAGGGCAGAAATGACATCTCCAGTCCGCTGTGCCCCTCTGGAATTTTGCCCATCCAGTGAGTCCCCCTCTCTTGACTCTGAGGAGGTTTCTGTGGCCTGCTGGGGTGGTAGCTGCCACATGACTGACAGGTTGAGAGGGCTCGGCTTGGCCCCGGCTGCCATGTTGGAAGGAAGCCAGGCCATGGGGACAGACCATGCAGGTGTCCTGTCCGCCAGCCCACGTTGACCACCAGCTACACCCGAGGGAGCTACAGGCGCCTAGAGCCACCCCAACTGATGAGCAGAGCAGAGCCCAGCCGACCGTCAGCCCTGCCCCAGGTGCAGATGTGTGAGCAAAATAAACGTTGCCACTGTCTGAAGCCAGTTTCCTGGGGGGGTTTTGTTAAAAAACCTGAGATAGGACTCTCTGGCCTGTGCTTCTGTCCTGTCACGTGGGGCCTTGGCATGGGCCATGCCCATCGTGTGCCAGGCCATGTCAGCCCTGCACCAGCCTTCCTGGGGCCTGCCATGGACCTGTGCTGCCCGCGGTGATGCCAGCTCTGGGTCCAGTCACTGAGCAGAGGTGTTGGGCCCATAACGAAGCAGAGTGTAGGGGAGCTAAGAAGGGAGCAGGCTGTACTGAGCCTCTCCACCCGATGGTGACGCCACCTTGGTGTGAGCTGGCGGAGAGGGCTGTGCCCAGGTGGGGGGCTACAGGCATGAGCTGCCCACTCAGACTCCATGAGGCCTTTGAGTCATTCTCTCTCCCAGCTCAGATTTCCTTCTGACAGCTTCCCAAAGCTGTGATGGAGCTGTCCTGAGACGCACACAGCCTGGCTATCTGCAGCCTGCGGAGAAACTGAGCGCACGGTTAATGAAAGAACTGAAGGGAAGGGTGATAGAGCCAGGCTCCCTGAAATGCAGTCTTTAGGTGCCCGGCCTCAGTAATGGCCTGTAATTAGCTGCATCTTGTCCCCACGAGGGCGGCTCATAGTGCTGTTTTACATTTTTAAACGAACAGCATAAATATGAACTTGGGCTTGGACCAAGATAGTCATTCTACATTCTGAGCTTAGTGAAAGTCACGGCACTGGGGTCAAGGCGCTGAGTGTGGCCGGGTGTGGCCGGGCGTGGCTGGGCGTGGCGGTCTCTCGTGCACAGCTTTGCTTTTCTTTGGCATCATCCTTAGGCTGGCCCCTGCCATCGCTCTCTTGCAGGTGGGTTTTGTAAGCATTGGCACTTTTCAATGATCCCTTCTGGAAACCAGCCCCTGCCTGAGCTTTCCGGAATATCTCTCTCGCCACCACCTTTCAACTCCCTTTGCCAACGTCTGTTTCTCAGGATTGCAGGGGGTTGTGTGAATCAGCTGAGATGCTTTCAGTAGAAACAGCAGGGCCCCAGCACCCAGCTCCCACCCCAGGAGGGTGTTGGTTCTCTGGCATCTCCGTGCCCATGGGATGCCACCATAGCAGCCAAGACCACACACTGCTTATTGGAGACCCGCCAGAGGATGCTGTTGCCCCCAGCCCTCTGAGCAGAGCCCTGGAACCCACCCTGTGTGGACTGCTGAGGTCACATGTCCACCCAGACCAGTGACTGGCCAGGGAATGGTATGTACCCGTTGGCTTCTGTCAACTGAGGTCAATCCCCCGTCCCCACTCCCGCCCTCTGGTCATCATGGCTATGGAAGAGGCCAGGAGACCTGAACTGTCAGGAATGAGGCCGGGGGTGGATGCTGAGTAGATGGACATCTGTGACCCTGGCTTTCCTCCTTCCCCCACCTCGAGGGCTTTGGCAAGATTGGACAGGGCTATAAGGAAAAGGAGCAGGCCTGGGTCCCCTGAAGCTGGGCAGTCAAAGCCTGAGTGGTGTGAATGGGATCCAAGTAAACCCCACGGCCCCACACGGCGGGGTCTCTGCATGGACTCCAGCCTGGGCTTGCGATCCTGCTGCCTCACAGGCGCGGCACAGCCGTGCCAGCTAGGTCCTTGCCTCTGGTGGGTAGGGGACCGATTAGTCCCACGGATGGCAGTGGCGGGCCATTTGGAGCAACCGCTGCTATCACTCCGGCTGCAGCAGGGAGGCGTGGCCGGGGCTGCATGCTCCAGGGAGCCAGTGGGAGCTGGGGACAACTGGAAGCCCCACCCCTTCCGAGTTGGGGCGGGAGTTCTCAGTACTGCTGCAGCTGCCCAAGCCACGGCTGTGGGCCGAGGCGTCCGTGTGCTCTGGGGGCTTGAGAGCAGATGGGAGCCCTGCCCTCCAGGTGTCGCTGCAGCTGCCCAAGCCACGGCTGTGGGCGCAGGCATCTCTGCATTCTTGGGGGACCGGGAAGGCCCTTCACTGCCCTCACAGGCTCAGAAGTGCCTGATCCCACTGTCTGGCTTCTCTGGGCTGTCGGTGCCTGCTCTGATCTTGGAGCAAAGTTGGAGCTGAGTTCAGGTGCTGTCACAGCCCGACCAGGTGCACACGCCCTTGGGCAATGCTGACACGCCAGCCCCTTGCTGCCTCAGCCCCCTCTGGACTTTGGGCGCTGATGAGCATAGGAGGGAAGCCAAGTGGGGGTTGGGGGCAGCTTGGTGCCCCTTGGCACTTATAGCCTGGGCACCGCGAATGGCAGCAGGAGGCAGACAGGTTCCTGGGTGGAAGGGGGCAGGTCCCTGGTGAGGCCCCACCTTCAGGCTAGGGAGGGTTTGAAGGCTGGGGGCCAGGGTGCCAGTCCTGTGGATTGGAGTGGGAACTTACGGGGCCTTTTTCGGCCCGCCCATGGCCACCCTTGGACCAGTCGGCACGGATTTCCGCCCCATGCTTGTAAAAGCCCCAGGCTCACCCAGAGCTGAGCAAATGTCCTTCAGAGAGGAGCAACCCACTGTAGGGCCTCCTCTTTGCCGAGAGCTGCAGAGGTGACGGGGAGATGACGGGGAGATGGCAGGATGGCCAGCTGCAGAGAGGAGCCGCCTTCTCTACTGTTAGCTGAACACTTGCTGGGATGACGTGCCTAACAGAGGAGCTGAGCAGGCGTTGGGACGCTCTGGTGCAGAAAGGAACTGCCCCTGTGGGTTTCCTCAGAGCTGTCCTGTCACCCAGTACAGCTCCTCTTCATCCTGCTCACTCTCCACTTGTCTGCCTACCTCGTTCTTCCTGGATGCAGGACAAGAACTCAGGACTTGCCAGATGGCGGGGCTGAAAGAGCTGTACCAGACAGGGCTGAGATGTGCCCCTTCTCACCACGTTGCCGGTGAAGCGAGGAAGAGAAGAGCTGCAGCCCTTTGGGGAGCCCCGACCTGGGAGCCCCTGAGCCAGGGCTGTGACTCCATCTTTGGGGCCCTGAAGTTCCCGGCATCTCTAACATTTTGGGCACCACCGTGTTCCCCGGTGGTAGCTGCGGAAGCTGCTTACAGTGTGCGCGGTCGGGCCGCAGCCTCACCGAGGGCTGGCACCTGTGTCGGCACCTCTAGCCACCGCCCTGCCGAGGCAGCCGGCACATCTGGCTGTGTGCGGTGGCCAGGCCCCACGCTCGCTCACACATGCATGGCTGTTCCACGCCTGACTCGCCCTTGGCCGGCACGGGACCTAGGCCTGCAGTGTGAGCCCAGTGCGGCCTGCCAGCCCACGTGGATGAAAGGAGCCCAGCGGCCCAAGCAAAACTCGGGCAAAGGCCCACCAGCCACAGAGGTTTTGGCCAGAAAACAGCACCCCAAAGATCCCATGACTCGACGGCGTTTTCTCCCGGTTTGCAGCTTCCCGCCTCTCGGTGCTGCGGTGTCTGCTCGCAGTCGGCGTCTGTTTGAGCCCGTCTGTTCACGCACTCCCGTCATACTCCCGTCTGAAGTCCTGAACCTTCAGTTAAGTCGATACGTGTTCGGTGACATGCAGTCCTCAGTTTTACCCACTAAATTAAGACTAGCTGGCATGTCTTTGTTATTTTTCCACCTTACATAAATTCTACATGTTTCTAAACTTAAAAAAAATAATGTAGGCAGACGCAGTGGCTCACACCTATAATCCCAGCACTTTGGGAGGCTGAGGCAGGTGGATCACGAGGTCTAGAGTTCGAGACCAGCCTGCCCAGCACGGTGAAACCCCATCTCTACTAAAAATACAAAAATTGGCCAGGCGTAGTGTTGTGTGCCTACAGTCCCAGCTACTCGGGAGGCTGAGGCAGGAGAATCGCTTGAACCCGGGAGGTTGCGGTGATCCGAGATCGCACCGCTACACTCCACCCTGGACAACAGAGCGAGACTCTGTCTCAAAACATAAAAATAATAAAAAATAATAATGCAGGGAACCTTTAGAAATCCTGAGGATACAGCCCACACATCCCTCCTGGCTCATCTTGACCACTGATGCTGGCCTTATGAGGGCCAGGTGTGTGCTCCTGGGTGTGGGCCCAAGGGAGCCTGTGATTTTGACCGTAAGGGGGACCAACCTACACAGCTGAGCCAGCCTCTCTGCAGTCCCTGTTCCATCCATGGCAAACCCCCCAGACCTTCTTCTCATAGTTAAGGGTTTGGTGACGCAGCTCTGAGCAACTCCCGCTGGCCTGCAAAGCTCCTCTGACCTCATGGTGGTGTGGTCTCTTCTGTAAGAACATGCTCAGGAGGCAGTGCAGACCTCCGTCACTGTGGGCTCACTCACGGGCATCAGTGCCCCCACCCAGGAGCTGACCTAGACCCTACGTCATGGGCACGCATCCCGGGCTAGGAAGTCCTGAGCCAGCGAGGGTGCTTCTGCAGGGGACAGCACCAGCCGAATCACAGCTTGGCCTCCGGGGAGGACTCACAGGCCACGAGGTGGTGGCGTTTGTGGCTGCTGTGAGTGCCTGCCTGGAGAGGGGCTGTGTCTGTGTGCTCACCAGTGGCTCCAGAGCCTGCGAGGCTCAGCAAGCAGGCGTTACAGTGCCCCCGGTGGGTGAGGGGCCCCATGCACAGGTGAGCACCTGCTGACGTGCGGAATTGTGACTCTCAGGACACTTCCATCACAATGACCATTTCAACTGCTCTGAGAATAACTGGCCTCGGCCGCTTCCCCTGCATGTTTCGCGGAGCCCAGGGCCTGGCGGGCTTCCGTTGTGGCGGTGCACGAGACCCTCGCAGAGAGCCAGGGAAGGCGGCAGCCCGAGGTGGCTGCGGCAGGGACGCTTGGCATTTAATGTCACTCTTGAAGATCATTTGTGAGGATGTGGGTGTTTGGGGTTTTCAGCATGGCCTAAAATAGAGTGGACTATCAACACTACCGCTCCAGAGCTGAGAAGCTGTATGTGCCACTCCACGCTGGGGCGAATGGGGCCTGCGCCCTGCCTCCCTGAAGTCCACTCACGGTGCCCCTCCTGCCTCCCTGCTCAGCAAGCTCCTAGGGGCTCCCGGAATATCCTCCCTGGAGCCGCAGCAGACCCCACAGCTCTCTGCATCCCACACCAGCTCCCCCTTCTCCAGTTCCTGACGACGTGCCCCTCTGCCCCCTGTAGGTGCTGGGTATGGGCCCTGCAGCCTCCGAGGCCCACAAAGGCTTGTCGTTCAGGAAGGCTCTGTGACTACCTCGGCTCCAAACCTCTCCACCACACCCCCAAGCAGCCTGCCAGCACCCTAGCCCCGGGCACCCTGAGAACACCGACTGCCATTTCCTGGAAGAGCCAAATCTCTGCCAAGAGGTTCCCACATCTCTGTCCTGTGATTGACTAACTTGCTTCTCAAGCCTGTTCAGGAGAGGTCATGCCTGTCCACTTTCTCTACCTGCTGGCCTGCCCTGGCTCACTTGGCTGCAGAGTGAGGAAGGGAACTTTTCCACCGGCTCTAAGCAAAGCCTGCTCGCCAGAGACTGACAGGAAACCAAGTGCCAGGAGAGCTGGGTGAGGGAAGGCCGGAGCTCCCTGCAGCACAAGTGCCTGCCCAGTCGCTCTGGGGAGCCCTGCCCCCTCCTCCTCCCACCTGCCTCCCTGGCAGTGTCCTTGCCCAGCAGACCCGCAGGAACAACGCTGCCATAGGGGCCAAAGTGTCGGGGACCTCCCAGGCCAGTGCCGCAGCCCCGTACGGATGCCACCAACCTACAGAGGAAAGCCCCTCGTTAGTGTCCACAGCAACACTGTCTCCACCCTTTAGATGGCTCCATGCCAAGGCATAATTCAAGCCATTGCTGAGATGTCCAGAGACCAAGAATATGAAGCTGGCCAGACTTGGTCATTAGGAAAGCCCTGGGCGTCAGCAGCTGTTCCCTCACAGCCTTTACAGCTGGCTGGCTGGGGGCCTGGATCCTGCAGGGTGGGGCTGGAGTCAGTTATAGTTTCTTCTCTTCATGAACCACAGCCAAGAGGTGCTGCGTTATAAGCAGCGGCAGTTTTGTGGAGGACATATGAACAGCCACCCATCTGGAGGCAGGGCTCCTGTGGATGGGTGTGCAGGTTGTGGACTGCACAACTCATGCCTCCATGCCCTGGATGGGCACGTGCAGCGCCCAATGTGGACTTAGCTCCCCTCAGTTTTCAGTGTTCCTGGCTGGGCAGGACAAGCAGGTCCTGCTGAAAGAGCAGCCTCCACTCCCAACTGCAATCTGACCTGCCCCCTGCAGCCCCTGTCCTCGCCCTCCACACCCCCCCAGCCCTCCCACCTGCACCTGGACTGCACCAGCCATGTTCCTGACGCAGGCCTTTGCCCAGCCATGCCTTCAGCCGGGCACGCTTTTCCTCAGGTCCACCAGGCAGCCCTGAACCTCTGCCCGGCCTCTGCTCAGATGCCCTGTCTTCAGTGAGGGCTGCCCTCACCTACGCATCGTGGTAAAATGTACCATCTTAACTATTTTTAAATGTGCAATTGGGCAGTATTAAGCGCATTCACGTTGCATGACCATCATCGCCATCCATCTCCAGAACGTTTTCACTTTCCCAGCTGAAACTCTGCTCAATCAACAGTAACTCCCCATCAGCCCCTCAGCCCCTGACAACTGCTGTCCTTTCTGCCTCCCTGAGCTCAGCTGTTCTGGATTCCTTACATAAGTGGGACCGTGCGGGATTCATGCTGCTGTGGCGCGTCTCATGGCTTCGTTCCTTTTTAGGCTGAACCCTTATCCGTTCTGCACGGACACCCCAGTTTGCTTCCCCACTCATCTGCATGAGGTAATCTTATCTCCAAGTTGCCCAAGAAACCCTAGTTGGTAAGTTTGGATTCAAACCCAGATCAGGGTCCAGGGTTGTGGCTTTTTCCAGACTCATCAATCTAGCAAGTGCCAAGGCTGGGAGGTGCTCGTCAACAGGCACCCCATGTTGGCCAGGCTGGTCTCGAACTCCTGACTCACATGTTCACCTCCCTCAGCCTCCCAGAGTGCCTCCCAGGTGTGAGCCATGATGCCCAGCACTCTTCACTGTGTGTGTGCGCGTGTGTGTGTATTTTGGGGGTGGGGAGTGCTATGGGCTACATTGTGTCCCCTGAAAATTTACATGTTGCAGTCCTAACCCTTACCACCTCGGAATATGACCTTATTTGGAGACAGGATAATTAAAGAGGCGATTAAAGCTAAATGAGGCCATCAGACCCTAACCCAGTGACTGGTGTCCTGACAGAAAGGGTGCGTGGACACAGACGCTCTGCTAGGGCGAAGGCGGAGAACAAGGCTCTGATGAAAGCAGAGAACAAGGTGCTTCTCCAAGCTAAGGACCGCAAGCATGGCCAGCAACCCACAGCAGCTGGGAGACCTGGGACCGAGGTTCCCTCTCTGCCCCAGAACCTGTGGCATTAAACAGTTCAAACTTGAAGCTGTTGGAACGTGACATTATTGGAGTCCTGAGAGGCGTGTGGCTCTGTGGGCTGAGGCACAGAGCATGGAGCTGCACCTTCTGCTTCTCTGATTATAGATTAAGTCTCTTCCCCATTCTGGTCCTGTAAATGACTAGGAAAGGCTATGGCCCAGAGATAAGGGTGTCACCCCTACCTTAGAGAATACTAACTCCATCTTTCTTAGAATACGGCAAACTGTAACCAGTCCAATCACTATAACCAGCCTGGGTGCCGTGCCTCACACCTGTAATCCCAGCACTTTGGGAGGCCGAGGCAGGAGGCTCAATTGAGCCCACCAGTTAGAGACCAGCCTAAGCAACATGGTAAAAACCCTACAAAAATTAGCGGTACATGATGTTCCACCCTGTAGTGCCAGCAATTCAAGAGGCTGAGGCAGAAGGATCACTTGAGCCCAGGTCAAGGCCGCAGTGAGCCATGTCCCCGCCACTGCACTCCAGCCTGGGCAACGGTGCAAGACTCTGTCTCGAAAAAAAGAATCGCCGTAACCTATGCACTGCCTTGTATGGAAAACGTTGCAACTCTGTTAAACCTCTCTTCTCTGCCTATGTAAGCGAGACCTTCCCTTTCCACTCTGGAGCACTGGCCCATTCTGAGTAGTTTCCTGAATGATGGTCCCCAAGCTTTAAGCTTGAATGAACCCCAGACTTCAATGTATTATGTGAATCTCATTATTTAGGGTTGAAACCCTAAATAATCTTATATGAGTTGAAATCTCAGCTAACCTCCTAAGCTTAACCATCCCTGCCAACACCTTGACCTTGGACTTCTGGCCTCCAAGTCTGTGAGACAGTAAGCTGCTGAAGCACCGTGTGGGGTACTTTGTTACAGCAGGCCTGGTGGACTCTCACTGGGGCCAGCTCTGTGGCTGACACAGGGAAAACCCAAGGCGAAGCCTGAGGGCATTTAGGACCCACCTGGGTCATCCAGGAGCCTCAGCTTCATTGCACCTGCTGGACTTTCTCCAGAGAGCCTATTCACAGGTTTCAGAGGTCAGGGCCTGGTAGCTTTGAAGGACCACTGTTCAGCTTACCAGAATTGTTTTTTTGTTTGTTTTCTTGAGACGAAATCTCGCTCTTATCCCTGGGGCAGGAGTGCAGTGGCGTAATCACAGCTCACTGCAGCCTCAATCTCCCTGGCTCAAGCAATCCTCCTGCCTCAGCCTCCCAAGTAGCTGGGACCACAGGCACCCACCACCACGCCCAGATATTTTTAATAGAGATGAGGTCCTGAACTCCCGGACTCAAGTGATCCTCCTGCCTCAGCCTCCCAAAGTGCCGGGATTACAGGCGTGAGCCGCTGTGCCCCGCCTCTATTTTCTAGGTTCTGATGCAACCCCCAGCTCTCCACCAGGCATGAGGATCTCTGGATAGTCTCACTGCATTCTGACGACCTCTTGATTTCCTTGTTTCCCTTGCACCATCACTCCTCTGCCCCCCTCCCCCCTTTTCTTTGACAGGGTCTCGCTCAGTCATCCAGGCTAGAGTGTGGTGGTGCAATCATGGCTCACTGCAGCCTCTAACTCCTGGGCTCAAGTGACCCTAATGCCTCAGCCTCGCGAGGAGCTGTTTCCCTTTCTTGTGTCTGTAGAGATGGGGTCTCACTGTGTTGCCCAGGCTGGCCTCAAGCGATCTTCCTGCCTAGGCCTCATCTGTCCTGCTGCGGCTGGACTCAAGGTGGTCCTGGGACCTCCTGAGACACCATTTCATCTGGTTTTACTCCCTCCTGTCGTTGGTGTGCGTTCATGGGCAGAGAGGCTACCCTGCACAATGTCAGTGTCTCCTGCCTCCACTGCTAAGTGAGGGGGTGCTGGCCCTGGGCTTCCAGCCTGCATTCCTTCCTCTTCCGGATTCTGTCAGGATTTATCTCCTGGTTTCCACGTGTGCTGGAGGCTGAAGGTGATGCCTTTCTCATCTCAAGCCTCCCTGTGTGAGCTGGGCTTCCCGACCTTTTTTGGGAGTGTTTTAGAGTTCCTGTGTCTTCGAATTTCACAGTGATGTTCACCGTGTAGACCTTTCTCCACCCATTTTGCTGCGCACTGGGTGGGCCGCTCAGTCTGCAAAGTCACGCCTTTCAGTTCCGGGGCAGTTTTGTGAGTTACTTCATTAGTGAGATCCTTCCCTGTTTTCTTTTTGCAACTCTCACTTGCCACATGCTGGGATCCAATAAGCTCAAAGAATTCCACACACACGAAAACATAAAGACAAACATCAGGACACATAATTTCCAAAGCAATGTTGTAAAAACAAAGCTGTAGGACCCATGCTTTCAATTTCAAAACCTACCACAGAGCTGTAGTAATCAAAACAGTGTGGTACTTCCCTAAGACCAGACACAGACCAATGGAATAGCACTGAGTCTAGAAATGAGCCCATAGAACTATGAGCAAGGGTGCCAGGCCATTCCATGGTGAGAAAATTGTCTCTTCAACAAACGACGCTGAGACAGACAGACATCCATCCACAAACTCCCATGTCACACCATCTAAAAAAACTGACTCAAAAATCAATCCATGAACTAAATCTATACAGATTTTAGAAGAAAACATAGGGGTACATTTCCATGAACCCCAGATGTGCCAATGGCTATGACACCCAAAGCATGATCAACAGGATAAAAATATAAATCTTGGCCGGGCGCGGTGGCTCACGCCTGTAATCCCAGCACTTTGGGAGGCCGAGGCGGGTGGATCACGAGGTCAAGAGATCGAGACCATCCTGGTCAACATGGTGAAACCCCGTGTCTACTAAAAATACAAAAATTAGCTGGGCATGGTGGCACGTGCCTGTAGTCCCAGCTACTCGGGAGGCTGAGGCAGGAGAGTTGCTTGAACCCAGGAGGCGGAGGTTGCGGTGAGCCGAGATCGCGCCATTGCACTCCAGCCTGGGTAACAAGAGTGAAACTCCGTCTCAAAAAAAAAAAAAAAAAAAAAAATATATATATATATATATAAATCTTGACTCTACCAAAACTACACACTGCTATGTATCAAAGAACATTAAGAAAGTGAAAAGAGGCCAGGCACAGTGGTTTATGCCTATAATCCCAGCACTTTGCCAGGCTGAGGTAGGCAGATCACAAGGTCAGGAGTTCGATACCAGCCTGGCCAATATGGTGAAACCCAGTCTCTCCTAAAAATACAAAAATTAGCCAGGCATGGTGGCGTGTGCCTGTAGTCCCAGCTACTCGGGAGGCTGAGGCAGGAGAATCACCTGAACTGGGAGGCGGAGGTTGCAGTGAGCCCAGATCAAGCCACTGCACTCCAGCCTGGGCAACAGAGGGAGACTCTGTCTCAAAAAAGTAAACAGATAACCTCCAGAATGAGAGAAAACATTTGCAAGTCCTATGAGAAGGGTTTAGTATCCTGAACATATAAAGAGCTCCTTCAACTCAGTAAAAAGACAACCCGATTTAAAAATAGGAGACGGACTTCTCCCAAAAAATAACCAAGAGGAGCATGAAAAGATGCTCACTCAACATCAGTCATTAGAGAAAGGCAGATCAAAAGCACAATGACACATGTTCACACACACTAGCATGGCCATCATAATTTAAAACATGATTTATAACAAGTGTTGATAAGGACTGAGACTGGGACCCTGCTGCAGTCGGTGGAAACACAGCTTGACAATCCTCAAAAAATTAAACAAGGAGTTACCACATTACCCGCAAATGCCACTCTTGGGTACATACCCAAGAAAAATGAAAAGAGGTGTCCAAACATACTCGGCCATGTGTGCACAGCGGCTTGCTCACAGGGCTGGAAAGCAGGCAAAACCCGAATGTCCGTCACTGATAAACGAGGGAACAGAATGCGTTACCCACACAATGGCTGATTATTCAGCCACAAGAAGAAACCAGGTACCCATGCTGTAACATGCGTGAATACCCCATGCAAAGTGAAATAAGACATGAGACCACAGCTGCGTGAGTCCATTTATATGAACTGTCTGAAACAGGGAAAACCTATTTCAGACAACAGAGATAGACAGTCGATTAGCAGTTGCCTGGGGAGGAAGAAGACAGGTGGGGAAATGATTGCTTCATGGGGTGAGGAGAGAATGTTCTGGAACATGAGAGAGGTGGTTCCTACGCAGCATTCTGAATGTACTAAATATCGCTGATTGTTCACTTTAAAGTGAAACGATTGCTTCATGGGGTGAGGAGAGAATGTTCTGGAACATGAGAGAGGTGGTTCCTACGCAGCATTCTGAATGTACTAAATACCGCTGATCGTTCACTTTAAAGTGACTGACTTTTAGGTTATGTGAATTTCACCTCAATTAAAAAACCCAAACTCTCAAAGTGCTCCCACCAGGTCCTCCCCGAGCAGACAGCGCTGGACCACACTGAACCATCCATGCCTTTCCCCGCCCCCTTCCGCATCCCCATCCTGGACTCTTTTTTGCCTTTAATCCACTGTGCCCGGAGACTGCCTGTGTCCATCCCACCTGGTCGACTTCTCTCTCAGTATTGCCTTGGCGAAACATCCTAAGAGGAAGTTACACTAGAGAAAAGCGCATTTCATCTCATAGCACATACATAGGCCCATTTAGGAAGCCACCTGTTAATGAAGGGAAACCCATGCTCTGTGCCATCTGCAGGGATAATGGGGGCCAGGTCGGGCAGTTCCCAATCTCGTGTGTGCTTAGGGCTCAGGAAAGTGACGGTGAAGCAGGCAAAGGTGCCGGGGCCGCTCCACACTCCAGACTTCACTTCTGGTCCCGCTCCTGGGCCGCCACGAAGTTCAGCAAGTCAATGGCGGTGACCACCCCGAACACCATCTGCCGAGGACTGGACTTGCCGGGGCTGTGGTCTGAGGAGGGGAGAACAAGGCGCAGGTTTGCGGGTGCTGTGGCTGGGCGGGCTGCTGTGGGGCAGGAGGCTCCTGAGGGCCTGTGGGCACTTGTGCACCGTGGGGGCCCAGGGCAGCCTGCTGGAGCTCAGGGTCCAAGGCTGTGATTTCTTTTTTTTTTTTTTTTTGAGACAGTCTCACTCTGTCACCCAAGCTAGAGTGCAGTGGTGCCGTCTCAGCTCACTGCAATCTCCACCTTCTGGGTTCAAACAATTATCCTGTCCCAGCCTCCCAAGTAGCTGGGACTTCAGGTGCACACCACCACACCCAGCTAATTTTTGTTTTTTTGGAAAGATGAGTTTTGCCATGTTGACCAGGCTGGCCTCGCACTCCTGATCTCAAGTGATCTTCCTGCCTCGGCCTCCCAAAGTGCTGGGATTACAGGCATGAGCCACTGTGCCTGACCCAGGCCATGGTCTTCTGAAATGAGCCCCATGGGCCCCAGGCTGGGCTCCACACACCACATGTCAGGACACACCCTTCCCCGCCCCCACCCCCAAGCTGTGCTCCTGAGGCACTCATGACTTCAGAGCCGGTGTGGCCATGAAATTCAAACCCGTTCAACGTGGCCGCGCACAGAGGCTCACACCTGTGATCCCAGCGCTCTGGGAGCCAAGCTGGGAGGATCATTTAAGCCCAGAAGACTGGGACCAGCCTGGGCAACATATTGAGACCCCATCTCTACTGAATATTTTTAAAAATAAATAAGCATGGTGGCACACGCTTTTGGTCCCAGCTACTTGGGAGACTGAGGCGGAAGGATCAGTTAAGCACAGGATGTCGAGGCTGCAGCGAGCTACGATGGCACTCCAGTCTGGGCAACAGAGCACGACCCTGTCTCTAAAAACACAAAACCCCTTCACACCATGGGTAGCACACAGCTCCCAGCTCTGGCCTGATTCTCTTTTCACCACTACTGCCTCCTCCTGGCCAGCACAGGCTGGGTGTTAATGTTGGCCCAGGCTCCCATGCCGCGTACCCATACAGGGTTGTTGTGATGGTTAATTTTTTTTTTTTTTTTTGGAGACAGAGTCTTGCTTTGTTGCCCAAGCTGGAGTGCAGTGGCAAGATCTTGGTTCACTGCAACCTCTGCCCCCAGGTTCAGGCAATTCTCCTGTCTCAGCCTCCTGAGTAGCTGGGACTTCAGGTGCATGCCAACACACCCAGGTAATTTTTTAAAAATGTTTTTATGAGATGGAGTCTTGCTATGTTGCCCAGGCTGGAGCGCAGTGGCACAATCTCGGCTCACTGCAACCTCTGCCCCCCGGGTTCATGCAATTCTCCTGTCTCAGCCTCCTGAGTAGCTGGGACTACAGGCATGTGCCATTATGCCCAGCTAATTTTTGTATTTTTAGTGGAGACAGGGTTTCACCATGTTGGTCAGGCTGGTCTCAAACTCCTGACCTCAAGTGATCCATCCACCTTGGCCTCCTAAAGTGCTGGGATTATAGGCGTGAGCCACATCTGGCCTGTATTTTTAGTAGAGACAGGGTTTCACCATGCTGGGCAGGCTGGTCATGAACTCCTGACCTCGTGATCCACCTGCCTCGGCCTCCCAAAGTGCTGGGATTGCAGCCGGCTGTGATGATTAATTTTAATACAGATTAACAGGGCTGTGGGGAGCCCAAGCATCTGGTCACAAATCATTCTGGGCGTGTGTGAGGGGGTTTCTGGATGACATTAGCACCAGAATCAAGCAGCAGATAACACGTGCTCCAGTGGGGGGCCTCCCCAAGCAGTTGAAGGCCTGAAAAGAACCGAAGCCCTGCCTTTGGACTTGAACTGCTACCTCTCCAGTCTCTGGCCTGCCGCCTCCCCCTGCCAATCTCGGGGTCTATCGCCTCCGTGATCCCATGAGCCAGTTCCTCAACACAGCCCTCGTTCTCTCCCGCTCCCCACACATCCTCTTGGTCCTGTGTCTCTGCAGAACCCTATGCCTGTGGTCATGAGGCACAGGGGGTGTGCAGGGAGGGAGAGAAACACTGAGGCAGGGCCCTCAGAGCCCATCCCCACTCCACCACGCTGCCACTCCTGTCTTTATAGGCAAAGGTCCCTTGGGGGTGGCCCACTTAGAGCCCCAGGAAAAAACAGGGAACCCAGACGAGATTGACTCCCTGCATTTCGGCGACACTGAGGCACAGCGACAGAGCTGGAGGAACTCATCTGAGCAGCTCGGCTCTGGGTGCTGCAGGCTGCTGTGGCCCCGGCAACCCAGCCCCGAGGCCCTGATCCAGGAGCAGCCTGTGGACTTGCTGCTAAGGGCCAGGAGCCGGTATTCTAGGCCGGGGGCCCGGGCAGTCTCTGCCATGACTGTGAGGCCCTGGCGAGCTTGGGAGCAGCCACAGACAGCGGTAACAAGCATGGCCACGCTCCAGGAAAACGTAATTTGGGCACCGACAGTGGAATTTACATCATTTTTTTTTTTTGAGATGTTCAAACACAAGTAAATTTTTTTTTTTTTTTTAAGATGGGGTTTCACCATGTTGGTCAGGCTGGTCTTGAACTCCCGACCTCAGATGATCCGCCCGCCTTGGCCTCTAAAGTGCTCGGATTACAGGCGTGAGCCACCACGCCTGGCCCACAACTAAATTTGAGACTAAGATGGGAACCCTCCTAACCAAGCTCGGGGGTCCAGGACCTTGGAAGCCCCTCATTTGCCATGGAGAGGCTGTGATTCTGAGCCCGAGAGCCATTCTGAGGGGTGGGTGATACCTACCTGCAGGCCCCCCCACCATGCCTGCCCAGGCCTGGTCCTGAGCTGCAGAGCCAAGGATGGGAGATGGGATTAGACTCGGGGCCCTCACAGACCAGCCTCAGCCGCCAAGCACTCACCCACCGCACACAGGCTGGCGGGTGGGCAGGCTTCGGCCTCCAGGGCCCCCTCCCAGCAATTCCTGTGGGCCCCAGGCCAGGGTCTGCCATCTAGGACCCAAAACCTGCAAGCGACTCTCCTGGCCTGTGGGGATGTGCTGGGAACGCCCAGAGATGTGCTCAGGAGTTGTAAAACTTCACAAGCTCAGCAGGAGCAGGGCCCCAGGGACAGCCCATGAGTGACTTCCGAGACCCCCTTAGGGCTTCCCTTCAGAGCAGCCCCCCAAAGGCCAGGAGGCTGCTGGGGCAAACACTGCCTCTCCAGGGACTTCGGGACATGGCCAGGGTCAGGGTCAGGACTTTAAACCTTTCCAGATGTTTCTGGGCTTGTCCCTGAGAGTCCCCAAGACTGCTGGCCTCCCAGGAGCCAAAGGGCCTGGACTCCTGAGCCCGTGCAGTCTGGACAAGGGGTCCCACCCAGTGTGGCCTGAGGGATCCCTGCAGGAATCACAGGCTCGGTGCAGCTCACCAGCCTGGGGCGTGTGGGAGGCCCGGAGGGGAAAGACTGGGGGTCACTGGGGGTCAGTACCACCCACTCCCCTAACATCCCACGGGGGGCAGGGGCCCAGCTGCTGCCCATGGCAAAGGCCAGGTTTGGTGGCCTGACCCCAGTGAGACCCCCATGCACAGAGCAGGGCCCCACTCACACTGGATCTGCTCATGCACCACCAGGGCGAAGTGGTCTGTCTCCAGGATGTGCGAGAGCCTGCCCAGCGTGTCCGTCAGGCGGATCTGCAAGGGAAGTGCGGTCAGTGGGCGTCGCTGGCCCCCGGAAAAGGAACACAGGGGACAGGAAAGCATCGCGCAAAAGGGTCCTAGCCTAGGCATCAGAGGGTGACAGGACGCCCGGAGAAAGACCCCTTGAGGAGGCTGGGTGTGGTGGCTCACACCTGTAATCCCAGCACTTTGGGAGGCTGAGGCGGGCAGATCACTTGAGGTCAGGAGTTCAAGACCAGCCTGGCCAACTTGGTGAAACCCCATCTCTACTAAAAATACAAAAACTAGCTGGGTGTGATGGTGCCTGCCTGTAATCCCAGCTACTCAGGAGGCAGACTGTGAGGAACGTGTGGATTCGGGTGGCATTTCGGGCATGTGTATGAGATGGAAAAGAAGTCAAACTCGCTCCTAGGTTTTGGGTGGAAACCTCAGCCTTTCACGTACGGGGGTTCTGTTTGGAAAGTCACACAAACTTGCCCGGGCCACCCTCCGGGCAGCAGAAGGTGGGGTCTCACGATAATCGTGGGGTCTGACCAGCCCGGCAAGGAGCCACCACAGGGTTTCTCCTGGGATTTCTAGCTCTTGTTGGATAACCAAGCACAAGCACAGGAATATGAGGCCGGGCATGAGGGAGAGCCCGGCAGAGGCCGCATGAAGCTGGGACAGCCGCGGAGCGCCAATGAGTCCCCAAAACACGGCTGCTGCAGAAAAGCCCGCCCTGGTGACAGCCTCCCTGCCAGGCTGCTGCATGTGTCAAGTGGGTGCTTCTCAGCTTCATGGTTTGAGGGGTGCAGCCAGCTTCCACCTAAGTGGTGTTGAGGGTCGAGGACCCAGCAGTACCCGCACAGGAAACACCACATCCTGCCTTTGGGGTCGGGGAGAGGGGGTGGCGGGGGGGGGACTCAGGCACCCTCTGCGGTTCCAAAGCACTTTTGTACCTGTTTGAACTGCTTGTAGATGACTTTGCCAACTTGGTCTGACGGCTGCACCTTCCCGGCAAGCAGGGACGACAGCATGTTCCCCAGCGTCACCATTCCCAGGATCACCCTGTGGGGCGGAGGGGGCCAGGGGTCAGCGAACACCTCGGCCCTCCCAGGAGCGCTCTCTGGCCACACATGGAAGCCCTCTGCCTCGACCCTACACGCGGCAGGAACCAGGCTGGGCCCTGACGGGGAGAGAGAAACCAAGAGTCCTTGGCGCTTCCATTTCGCCGGGGTCGAGCGTGACCAGTTGACAGGTTTCCACGGCGTGGGGTTCTCAGTGGTCACTGGGCATGCGTGCCATGGCCTTCTGCTGAGACATGTCCATGAGAAGTCTCTCCCTTGCCCCCCAGGTGGGCCCAGGACGGGCTGCACCCAAAGGGTGGGTGGGTGAGGTCTGAGGGCCCAGAGTGAGCCCAGCAGCCCTGCCCCAGCTGCTCAGGGACCAGCACGGGGCCGTCCAATGCCCTAAACCCTGTCCAGTGACACTGATGGGGGAGGAGCTGGATGGACAGAACCCGGGACTGAGCTCTGGGCAGAGGCTGAGACTGACCCTGCCTCATCCACCACGGGCGCCTGGTCGAAGCCCTTCTCCCGGAGGATGGCGATGGTGTGCTCGCAGGTGACGGTCGGCAGCACGGTCAGCGGGGCTGACAGGCTCAGCTCCTGAACGCGGAGGTGCCACCACCTGAGGGAAGAGGGCAGACCGGGGCATCAGGGCAAGGAGAGATGCTCTCGCCTCCCCGGTCAGCACCTCAGCAGGAAGCCACGGGGACCGCCCTCCTGCTTGTCACAGCCAGGCAGGGCAGCACAGGCAGTGGGACTCCGCCCAGGCGTCCTTACCAGGGCTTCTTCACCGAGAGGTCCTCCTCCTTCAGGAAGCCCTTCTGCACCATCCATCTGTCACTCAGGAACTTGGTCCTGCGGGATGGGGGCATCACTGAGTCCCCGAAGGGCCCCATCAGGCCTCTGCCGGTGCTGGGGGCATGCACTGCACACCCAGCCCCTCTCCTGGACCTCACCGGTGCAGCAGGGACCCCAAGTACTGGCTGGAGATCCCGGGGGAAGCCTGGGAGCTGCACTTCCCACCCCCCATGGCCAACAAACCCGTGTGAGCATGCATACGCCACGGCTCAGGTGCTCAAGCACACGCGTCCCCTCAAGCTCAGCCTCTGCCCCTCGCACTCACACACAGGCACGGGCTCACATGGCAGGCCGGCCAAGCACAGGGAACATGGTGTCCTTGCACTGATGGGGGTGGGCAGGGGCCTGCACAGGGCAACTTGGCCCTGGGTACCGGATGTGAATCACCCAGACTGGAACCCAACTGAGGGCACCCACCAGCCCAGCCTGGCCCCCAAGGGCAGCTGAGCTCACGGGAGATGTATAGCTCCTACGGCTTGCAGGCCACGGAGGAAGCCATGGGGGTCACTAGACGCTCGCCTCCATACTGCCCCGGAGGCCAGCTGCACAGCGGCCCCAGTTTCAGCCCGGCTGCCCGGTGACCAGCAAGGTCTGTGGTGTTACTGCCTGAGGGGGCCTCTGGGCAAAACGGTCACAGCAAGTCCCATGGGGCCACCTGATTGCACTGTGCGGAGTCTGCAGGCCTCGGGCCACCTGAGCAGCAGGGCTCTCGACACCCGACAGCACTCGGTCCCCGCCCGGAGTCTGGGGGAAGCAGCAGAGGGAGTCGGGTGGGCAGAAGGTGACACAGGACCCGGCCCCACAGGATGTCAAGGCCAGGGCTGCCCCTTGGAGCTTGAGGACCCCAGAGCAGTGGCTGGAGGTCCCAGAGGGAAGCCTGGGGGCTGGACTTCCCACTCCTCATGGCCAACAAACGCGTGTGAGAGGGGCAGACACCAGACAGGGAGGGACAGGAGGGACAGAGAGGGAGCCACCGCCTTTCATGCCCCTCCAGTCAGTACTGTCACTGGGAGTGTGCATTGATTTTCGCAGCGTGAGGGCACGGGGCGGGAGAGCGGAGGCAGTGCTTGCGGGGCCCGCCGGCCCCCTCCCCTCCCAGCTCTGGCTGCCAGCTCTCAGGTGAAGCACATAGGCATCCAGGGAAGGGTGGCAGCAGAGAGGAGCAGGGACTGGGAGGGAAGCTCACGTCTTACATGTAGTTCCGCACTGAGTCGGGCAGAATGACCACACAGCGCTGGCCCTCCTGCAGCTCCTGTGCGGCCTTCACAGCCACTGCCACCGTGCTGCCGGCACTGCCACCTGGAGAGAGGGCCAGGAGTCAGACGCGCCAGGGTGAGTGCATGTGGGTGCAGGCATGGGCATGGAAAGTGCATGTATGGCCAGGCACCGTGGCTCACGCCTGTCATCCCAGCACTTAGGGACGCTGAGGCGGATGAATTACAAGGTCGGGAGTTTGAGACCAGCCTGATTAACGTGGTGAAACCCTGTCTCTACTAAAAAAAAGTACAAAAATTAGCTGGGCGTGGTGGCTCATGCCTGTTATCACAGCTACTTGGGAGGCCGAGGCAGGAGAATCGCTTGGACCTGGGAGGCGGAGGTTGCAGTGAGCCGAGATTGCGCCACTGCACTCCAGCCTGATGACAGAGCAAGACTCCATCTTAAAAAAATCTTTTCTTTTCTTTTTTTGAGACAGAGTCTCGCTGTGTTGCCCAGGCTGGAGCGCAATGTCATGATCTCACCTCACTGCAACCACCACCTCCCAAGTTCAAGTGATTCTCCTGCCTCAGCCTCCCAAGTAGCTGAAATTACAGGCATCCATCATCACGCCCAGCTAATTTTAGTATTTTTAGTAGAGATGGGGTTTTGCCATGTTGGCCAGACTGGGCTTGAACTCCTGACCTCAGGTGATCTGTCCGCCTTAGCCTCCCAATGTGCTGGGATTACAGGCATGAGCCACCTAGCCTAGCCAGAAAATGGTTTTTCAATCAAGACTTGCTTCCAATCTCTAGTTCGGGGCTCTGTTATCAGGGACTTGACGACACTGAGGGCTGCTTTCCTTCCACTTTCCCTGTCACCAGCCCCAAAGTGACATGACACAGGGAATGTGCATGTGGAAACCCTGTGTGTCTCTGCCTGGGTTTCGGAAGCTGGCGTGTGCTCTCTGAGCCCCCAGAGGTCTAGATCATCTATGGTCCCTGCAGGGCCACTGCCGCGTGTGTGGCTGCTCAGTGGTACGCCAACAGCCGCCTGCTCCGTCCACCCCCAAGCAGGTGGGCAGACGGGCACGGGGTGGGAGGAAGGCGAGTGGGGTCGGTTCTGGACAGCCTCAGGCTCCAGAGCCCCTCCCCACCGCTCCAGGGTGGTGCTCACAGCACCCAGTCTTGGCCATGGGCCCCGTCAATGCAGAGCCACGGCCCTGGGGGCCTGATGGGCTTGATTAGAAACATTAAGTGGCAGGAGAGCTTCAGCCTTGTCTTAGAAACACATTCTGGAAGGCAGCTCAAAGCCCCGCCCCGTGGCCTCCAGCCCTCACCTGAGCAGGTGACCACACTAGGCAGGTGAGGACCTGGGTAGGCAGGTAACACCCAAGGCTCATAGCCACCGCAGTTACACACCTCAGAACTGCTGTCTTGGCCAAGTGAGGTGGCTCACGCCTGTAATCCCAACAGTTTGGGAGGCCAAGGCAGGTGGATCACGAGGTCAGGGGTTCGATACCAGTGTGGCCAACATGGTGAAGCGCCGTCTCTACTAAAAATACAAAAATTGGCCCGGCAGAGTGGCTCACGCCTGTAATTCAAGCACTTTGGAGGCCAAGGAGGGCGGATCACCTGAGGTCAGGACTTTAAGACCTGCCTGACCAACATGGTGAAACCCCATCTTTAAAAAAAAGAAAGAAAATACAAAAATTGGCTGGGCATGAGGGTGGGTGCCTGTAATCCCAGCTACATGGGAGGCTGAGAGGCAGGAGAATCGCTTGAACCTGGGAGGTGGAGGTTACAGTCAGCAAAGAACGTGCCACTGCACTCCAGCCTGGGCAACAGAGCGAGACTCCATCTCATTGCTATCTTACACGTGCGGGTTGGCGGCTGGCAGAGGGTGCATCCCCAACCACCTCCAACCCCCTCAGCCATCGCTGCTGTCCCCGTACCCCAGTGGCCAGCACGCACTCACCACACAGCAGACCCTCCTGGGAGATCAGCATGCGGGCGAAGGTGAACGCTTCCTCGTCATTGCTCTTGAACCACTTGTCCACCACCTGAGAGGGACCCCACGACCGCCCGTCAGCATGGGGGCCACTTCTGTGTGGCCAGGGGGGTGAACAGCCTTGTGGTGAACCCCCTGTCTAGCTGGCAGGACCCCAGAGGTCACGGCCCAGCCTCTCCGCCCGGGATCCGCACGTCAGCAGACCTTCCAGTTACAACACGTTTGCAGAAGGCAAAACCGCCCGCCAGCCCCAGAAAGCATCCCTGTGACCTGCACTCCACTCTCACTCAGGCCAAAGCCACCTTTGTGGTTCTTAACAGAGTTTTCTGGGGCCTTAATTTTCCCACATTTTCCCTGCTCCCTGCCCTTGCCGCCCAGGCTGTGTCCCTCTGTGAGGTCAGGCCACATGAGCAGACATCGACCCCCAGCTACTTTCTCGACCTTCAAGACCAGCTTCTCACCATGCGTGCTGGGGCTCACCCTTCCGTTCCCCTCCGAGGGGAAGCCGATGTGGGCCAGGAGCAGCCAGGCTCCCCGGCGTGAGGGTGAGTTACGGCTGCGCCGGGCTGGGCCTCGACCTACCGTCCTGTCTTACAGCTGCGCCGGCACTGCGCTGGGCTGGGACTGGACCTACCGTCCTGTCTTACGGCTGCGCCGGCCTCGACCTACCGTCCTGTCTTATGGCTGCGCCAGCCTCGACCTACCGTCCTGTCTTACGGCTGCACCGGCACTGCGCTGGGCTGGGACTGGACCTACCGTCCTGTCTTACGGCTGCGCCGGCCTCGACCTACCGTCCTGTCT
>PVKV010021645.1:0-37135 GCA_004027835.1 Alouatta palliata
CTGGAAACCATCATTCTCAGCAAACTGACACAAGAACAGAAAATCGAACACTGCATGTTCTCACTCATAGGTGGGTGTTGAACAACGAGAACACATGGACACAGGGAGGGGAGCACCATACACTGAGGTCTGTTGGGGGGTACTAGGAGAGGGACAGTGAGGGGTGGGGAGTTGGGAGGGAAAAAAAAAATATAAAGGGACTTTATGTATGTTTTATGTATTTAACAAAAATCACCTTTTGTGACACATTTTGGAAAAAGTAAATTATTTAGGTTAATTAAGTATTGCAACACCAGTACATTTCCCAAATAAAATAACCAGATGTACTGCAAACATACTGAATATATCAAACACAATAAACTTCATAAAGAATAAAAATTTAGGAACTACCAAAATCTCTAATGAATATCAGTCACTGGCAAGTGTGGTTAATTTTATCCCATTGCCATGGTGCACTTTTAAAGCCGACAAGCTAATCAGAGAATGCACTTTCATTCAGTTGTATCAAGACCTGAAATGACTGTGTTTATTTCAAGGTCTTGGTTTCAAATGCAAAGTCATCAACCAGTGGCACTATAATTAAGTTGTCAAGAAGTAAGAAAGTTCTTTTGAAAAGTGGTAACACAGGTTATTCTAGCAAGTTAGAAACAAGATGAGTTCCCTGTTCAAGGCTAAAAACAAAACATTCTAAGAAGGTACTCCAGGCAAGCCAAGCTTTGGCATTAGGCTGTTAAACATTTAGTAGACATTTTTCTTGTGCTGTTTAAATAAAAAGGGGAAAAACATATATTTGAAGTATATTCTTAGGTAAAATCTCAAGATAAAAATCAAAGAGAAATATAAGTAAAGAACAGCAATTAAAAATAATGACATTTAACATTTACTGAGCACTTACTAGGCGTCCGACATTATTCTAAGTATTCTACGTATTGCGTAATTCAATCCTCACGTAGATGGTGTTACTAGTCTCATTGTACAGATTAATACATAGGAATAAAAAAGTTAAGTAGCTTTCTCAAAGTCCCACAGGCAGTAAATGATGGTCAAGATGGGAACCATGTAGTTGGTATTATCTTTTGCCGCTATGACAAATGGCTACAAATTTAGTGGCATAAACAACATACATTTTTTTTCCTCACATTTCTGTGTTCTGTAGGACACAAGTCTGACACAGGTTCCATTGCACTAAAATCAGAATTCATCAGGGCTGCATTCATTTCTGGAGTCTCTAGGAGAAAATCCATTTTTCCTGCATTTTCCCGCTTCTAGAGCTGCCCACGTTCTTTGGTTCATGGCCCCCTTCCTCCATCTGTAGAGCCAACAAAGGAGAATTGAGTTCTTCTCATGCTGCATTACTCTGCCCTTCACTTTAACTCCTTTGTTTACTTTTAAGGACCCTTGTGATTACTGTTAATACATTGCCCATACATATTATCTAGAATAATCTCCCTATTTGAAGGGTAGCTTACTAGCGATCTTCATTCCATCTGCAACTTTAGTTCCCCTTTGCCATATAAGGTAACACCTTCACTTTCCAACTTTAGGACATCTTTTGGAGGCATGGGGGTTATACTTCTGCATAACACACTGTCTTATTCGAAAGCTCATGCTTTTAATTTCACCTACTGGCACTGCAGAAATATTAACATTTATTATTTTGAAAAACCTAGTTTGAAGATTTTTTTGTTATGTATGATTCAAAGTGAATATATTTTAAGAAAAAAGCATTTGACATAATTAATTTGGTAATATTACCTCAATATTATTTTATTCAGAAATGTTGATTTGTTGTAGGCATCTATGCATTAACTATTTTCTGAATATTGTTCATGAAGTATAGGGATGGAGCCCTCACCACTAGATAGAAAGCCAGGGGCAGCCAGGTTCTTCTGTGGGAGAGGGTTCTGTTTGTCCATCTGAGCAACAGCAATTGTGTGCAACTGAGTTATAGATGATCTAACTCTATACCTTCTCCTTGTTGGGCTGAACTGAACCCACCCTTCTCCTGTGGGCTCCCCTTCGCCCCCACCGCTTTGGACTTTGCTTATATGGCAGATCCTGCTTACATGGTAGATTTCCCCCTGCAGATCTGTCCCCTCCTTGACTCTTCAGTAACTTCTTGGCAATCACCGATCTTCACTTGCCAATTTTGGCAACTAGACCCTGTTTAAATAGGGATCTCCCTCCCCAGTACTCCCTGCTCCATTCCCACATGCGTAATTGCCTTGGAACCACAGTGATGAGGTCCTTTACCTGGGTTAGTTCACTATCTTGCCGAGCACTGAATGTGGACATGACACATGTAGACTATCCCCAGGAAGTATGAGTTTCACAAGGAAAGAATTAGGGCAATAACTTGAAGCTAAAATAAAAGGAATAGGAATGAACCTGTTTATAAGCTGAAGAAAGGAGCCAGGAGAAAATGACAGTGACTGAGGATACAAAAAGATCAAAACCTCAAAAGAAGCAAAAAGGAATTAGATTAAGAAGTGTAATTCCGAAAAAGACCAGAGGATCAATGTAGCTATCTACATCACGGAGGAAGCTGAGATGGAAGCCAATGGAAAAAAATGCTGGAGGGACCAGTTTCTCTGAAGTAGGAAGCAAGATCACCTGTAAAGAGAGAGAAGAAGTGGGAGAAGTTAAATAGTGGCAAGTAGAAACTACTTTTGTTTCAGTTCTCTATTGCTTTGTAACAGATTACCCAAAATATTGCTTTGTAACAGATTACCCAAAATTTTGTGGCTTAAAAACCAGCGGCTTATTATTCATGATTCTGCAATCTGGGCTAGGTTGACCTGTGCAGTTCTTCTACACAGTGCCAGCGGAACTGTCCAAGGTGGTTCCTGCACTTATGTGTCTGGTGCCTCAGCTGGATGCCTGAGCAGCTTGGGCTCCCTCAGAGCCTATGTACTCAGGATAGTTAGACCTCTTACATGGTGGTGGGATTCCAACAGGGAGGAAGCAGAAGCTGGCCCGGGCCTGGGACCGGCATGGTGTCACTTCCAAATAATTCCATTGGTCAAAGCAAGTGATGAGGCCAGCCCAAAGTCAAGAGGAAGAAAAATAGATTCCACCTGTTGAAGGGGAGAGCAGCATGCACACACAGGGAGGGAAGGAGTGATAGCAGCCATCTTTGGAGTAGATCTACCACAATCTGAAGACTCCTCTGAGCCTGGAAACCATCCAGTTTTCTATTGCTGCTGTAATGAATTACCACAGTCTTAGTGCTTGCAACAACACAAATGTATCATCTTATTACAGGACTAAGCCAAGGTGTTAGCAGTGCTGTGTTCTTTCTGAAGATCCAGGGAGAGAATTTGTTCCTTGCCTTTTCCAGCTTCCAGAGGATGCCTGCATTACCTGGCTCATGGCCCTTCCTTCGTCCTTAAACATCACTCCAACCTTTGCTTCTGTTGTGACTTTTTTTTTCTGATCTTGACCCTTTTGATTACATTGGACCCACTTGGATATGAGGATAATCTCCTCATTTAAGAGTGTTAACCTAATCTCATCTACAGAGTCCCCTTTTCCATGTAAGGTCACATATTCGCAGATTCTGGGGATTAGGGTGTGAGTACATTTTGGGGGACATTATTCTGTTTACGCAAACTTTAATTTGTAATACTATCAATATATAAAGTTCTGAGAGTGTCTCCAATGATACTCAACTTCCCAGCAGTAAGGGTAGATGTTAAATAAAGTTCTTCAAAAGTTTAGCTCGTTTAAGTTTACTTGTTCTTTGTTCCCTGCTTTCAAGGCCAGACTTCCTTGCTCTCTGTGTCTCCCTGCCCTAGTCTTAGGAAGCAACTTTTCTGCCAGTCCTTATCTATAAAGCCCACATTCCACTCTGCAAATTACTCCTCCTGCCACAACAGGTCCTCCCCAGGAAACTGTCCTTCTAACCAGTGTAGGGTTCCCTTCACCCTTCAAATTAGCCAACCAAGACCTGCTTAAATTGTGCAGTCCATTCCTGCTAATAAAGACAAGACACAGTAGTAAAAACCCATTACATTAAAAATAAAAACCTCTGCTTTCCTTTGTTCCTAGTGCTCTCATCATTGCTCCATTCACAAGATGCACTCTTCTATTGAAGTAAATTTGCCTTGCTAAGGAAATTTATGTTCAAGTACCATTACTTTTGCAGCACCAAAAATATGTTTCTAACAGTAGAGAAAGTAAATTATTGAATTGACCCAAGTTTAGGGATTAGTAGAGCAGGATTAAGGTATAGGATAAACAGGTAAGTGAATTATGGAAGCTGATAGAGGTCATTGAGTTGATTGTTTCTAGGTCCTGGTAGGAAGAGAAGAGAACTCAGGAGGTCCTGATAGCCTAGGAGCGTCAGTAGATCTTCGTGAAGTTCAGTAAGATTATTTCGGATAAAGACAAAGGAGATGTGGAGGTATAAAAGAGTGGTAATGACTCTTTCCCTTCATTTTGTACCTACCCACTTTCCTCCCTCCTTTCATTCTTGTTTTTCCCTGCTTCCCTTTATTCTTTCTTCCCTTCTTTTCTTTCTTCTTTCTTCAAAACAAATCAGGATATCTTAACCTTCTTTTAAGAAAATCCAACACAACTAAAAACAAAACTGTATTAGTCCATTTTCACACTGCTATATAGATTCCACCTGAGACTGAGTGATTTATTAAGGAAAGAGGTTTGATTGACTCACAGTTCAGCATGGCTGTGGAGGCCTCAGAAAACTTGCAATCATGGTGGAAGATGAAGGAGAAGCAGGTGCCCTCTTCACAAGGTGGCAGGAGAAAGAGCAAAGGGGGAACAGCCAAACACTTTAAAACCATCAGCTCTCATGAGAACTCACTCACTCTCACAAGAACAGCATGGGGAAACTGTCGCCATGAACCGATCACCTTCCACTAGGTCCCTTCCTTGACACCTGGGGATTACAATCTGACATGAGATTTGGGTGGAGACACAGAGCCAAGCAATATCAAATACTTTTAGAGAGAAAGAACATTTTTCCCTTTCTAAAACATAAGCTAACACATACCTTTGTGTAGGCTGCTCCGGTCATGTCAGCAATATGATCTGTGACATTGATACCATCAGACAAATGTTTCAATAGGAAATCTAATGAAAGGGATCAATGGGTCTAAAAATAATGGCACTACAATCAAAAGAAGGCCAAAATTTATTAGTATTAAACAAACAGAATAGTTTATGACTAGATAAAAGTGTTTTTAGCAATATTCCATTTTGACAATATTTTGGTTTCTTTTAATTTTCTAGAACTCTAGGTTGCAAGGATTTCAGGTGGGATCATCATCATCCCAGAGTAGTGTTTTAATCTACTGCTTTGATGGAGGCAGAATTTCTGCATTTACGATTTCAGGGGAGGAGCAGTTCTGGTGGATAATCTGGTTAAGATGTGACCATGAGATTGGATAGCTAATGTGGATTGAAGGGGGAGGTCCCTGGCGTGAAGGGGGCCAAAGAGGGAGCCATTCCTGCAGGACTCAGGAGGAGGCAGAAGGTCGAGGAGCAGCAGGCAGTGAGTGCAGGAGCCAGGCCCTTACCAACTGTCACGGTTGTTAGAAGAAACTGGGAACGGAACAGTACCTCAAACAGCAGTTTGGAGAGATTAATAAAAACATAAATGCTTTATGAAAAAAGGGTTCTGTAGTCCAGTCCATTTGAAAACACTGAGGAAAACACATTAAGTTGGCCTCTGCCACATGGTCTCTCTGAGCCTTTGGTACACTCATATGTATTCTGCACCCCAAGTTAGGGGAGTGGGGAGCTTACTCACAGTCTTCAGAATTTATCAAAATGATTTGACCGAAGAACAGCTGCAGAATGTCTTGAGGCGTTTGTGCTTCCTGGGAAAATGCTACTGTAGAAATTCTGGGTGAATCCAGAGAGAAACACCATCTCTCTTCTGTGCTGGCCCACACACTGTGCTGTGCCCATCTGCCGTGTATCTTCCCCATAATTTTTGAAACATTCTTCTTCAACTTTTCTTTGTTTTTTCTTTGAGACTGAGTATCGCTCAGTTGTTCAGGCTGGAATGCGGTGGCTTGATTGTGGCTCACTGTAGCCTCGACCTCCCAGGCTCAAGCAATCCTCTTACCCCAGCCTCCATTCCAGCCATGAGCCTCCACTGTGAAGCTAACTCTTGTGTTTTGTTTTTCTTTTTGGTAGAGACAGGATTTTGCCATGTTGCCCAGGCTGCTCTTGAACTCTCGGGCTGAAGTGATCTGCCTGCCTTGGCCTCCCAAAGTACTGGGATTACAGGTGGGATCAGCCACCAGTTGAGCCTGACTCCTTCAATTTCTTAACTGCATTTCCTCTTCGATATGGCTTTTGCATTCATTAGTCTCCCCTTCAGAGAGTTGCTAAATTGATGCAGTTAAAGGGCTTTGATTGCCATCACACAATCTTTTCCTCTTTATTGGTGTCTTAGATGGCTAAGGCTGCTACAACACAATACTATGAACTAGGTAGCTTATAAACAACAGAAAGGTATTTCTTATGGTTCTGGAGGCAGGGAAATTCCAAGATCCAGGCACCAGTAGGTTCAGTGCCTGGCAACGGTCTGCTTCCTGGTTCATAGATGGTACTTTCTTGCTGTGTCCTTACATGGTGGAAGAGGTGAATGGCCTCTATTGTAAAGGCACTAACCCCATTCACATGACCCTCTTTTATAAAGGTACTAATTCCATTCACAAGAGCTCCACCTCCATTACCTAATCATCTCCCAAACGGTTCACCCTGAAAACCATCTCATGGGTGATTAGGTTTTAACATACAAAGTTTCGGGAGACACAAACATTCAGACTATAGCAGTTGATAATCACTGCAAATGGTTGTACATGTTATAGAAGGCTATTTTTGAACTCATGGATAGTTTCTGTGGAAGATTGTATAGGATGAGAGATTATACACTCCACCCAGCACAGATTTCACTGTGTCCTAAGAGGACTAATGAGTGTTAGACAGGGGAGCATAGTTATTTTGCTGGACATGATGTTAACTCTTTTCAAAAAGTTTTCCTCTTAGGAGGAAATCCAGTAAAACTAGAACGTATTGACAGATGTCTTACGAATCATAAAAGGTTAGTTTGCTGCTAGTTTCCTATAAATCTTGACCAAAATGGCCCTTACTTTCCCCTCAGCTTGAGTAGACTTTAGACAGGCTTCTTTCTGACTCTGGGCCCCAGACATCCCTTCTCTTAGAGCGTTTACTTTAGAAAACTTATCATTGCAAATTTTTCCTCAGCCCCTTTGAGATGTGAATTTTTTAGAGTCTCTTGCCAGTTTTATAACCCAGGAATGTCTTCTTAAGGACCAAGGAGCAAACCAACCCCTTGAAATGTAATCATCAATCCAGGAAGACAGTACCCCATCTCTTAGTGTCTATAAGAGGGTAGGAGCCTAACTTTGGTGGGCTCCTTTCTGCAAGTTGTAAAATTACTTCCTTGCAGAAAGATATGAGAAAGTTTACTTTTCCTTTGGGGAAGGCCAATTAGCATACACGAGTGATCTGTAATCTGCCCAACCCAGTAACTTCAGCCATTTGTCTCTATGAAAGGGGTACAGTCTTGCCCAGTAATTTCTCCCTGATGGCTGGCAATAGCATCAGAATAAAATAAACTTCTGTTTGCTTATCTTTTCTAATGGGATTTTTTTTCTTTAACAGTCTTCAGAGAGGCCAGGTACGGTGGCTCATACTGGTAATCCCAGCACTTTGGGAGGCCAAGGCGGGTAGATCATGAGGTCAGGAGTTTGAGACCAGCCTGGCCAACATAGTGAAACCCAATCTCTACTAAAAATACAAAAATTAGCTGGGTATGGTGGCAGGCACCTGCAGTCCCAGCTACTCATGAGGCTGGAGAGAGGCAGGAGAATCACTTGGCAAGAGAATCACTTGAACCAAAAAGGTGGAGGTTGCAGTGAGCTAAGATCATGCCATTGCACTCCAGCTTGGGTAAAAGGGGCAAAAGCGGTTAAAAACACAGAACCTGGAATCAGACTGCCTGAGTTTGAATCTATTATACACTAGTTACATATTCTGGGGTAAGTTACTTAACTTGTTCGTGTGGCAGTTAACTGATCTGTAAAATAATGCCAACCTGCTTGGGTTGTTATGAGGACTAAATGAATTAGAACAAGAGCAGTAAGTTCATATCCTAAAAAGAAAGTGAGAAGAGATCTTCTCTCAAGGATTCCATTTAATAAATGACAGAGAAGAATAGTTTATCCTGCGTTAGTCATATGCTCATCCCTGTGGCTGGACTCGGGGAAGGGGTGCATGTAATATTCTAGCTTGACAGCCCTGATGCATTTAGGTGGGAGGGAGAAGGGAGGATCAGTGCCACCTTGACACTGTGAAATGGGCTTGAGTTACCAGCAGAAGGAAGGAAGGGACTCTGGACAGGTAAAAACAATAAATGCTTACTCTACTAAGTTACACTAATCTGTGAGCAACTATGTCATGAACTTTCAAAAACTCATTAAATGAACTTGAGGACCGCATGGGGATGTATTGCAAGTACACTCGGACACCTAGGTTCTGTCTAGATGTGTCTCTCCACTAAACCTCTCTTGGTTGGAGTTTCCTTATGAATGAAATAACAAAGTCAGGCAAGATGATATTTAAGGTAGTTTACTGCTCTAATATTCATTGAATATCCATATGCATTGTTTTAATTTTTAATTAAAATTTTAAAAAATTACTTTAGAAATCTAAGTTATGTGTGGATATAGTATAAGTGGTTAAAGAATCCTACATGATTTCTTAGAAAAAATAGGCTCCTTCTTTCCTCTTTCCATCATTTCTATTTACTAGTGGTAACCAATTTTAACACTTTTACTGATTATTATGGTATTTACCTCTATATTTCTAACTAACCATGCTAATATTGGTAATTTATGCTATTGCGGGTCTATGTGCTATCCACCGATTTCCCACCGTGGAAGATGAAGATTTATTCCTCTTTTAGCAATCCCCTCTTCTTAATCCCACATTATACACACTCAACCCACACATTATTTTTTCTGTCTTTCTATCTTCCCAAGAGATTATCATACTTTCATTTAAATCAATATTCAGTGTTTATATTACCATGGCTAAGAAAATCACATTGTATATTTTGTATACTTGTCTTTTCTCAAATAACTTTTCGTCTTAGCTAGAATTAACTGCATTTTCTGTGTTGTTTACTTGCTTGTTTTCTATGTCCTTTATACTGATTCAAACCCAAACACTCCCCTAATTTTACAAATATCTTCTTTTTTATGTTTCTGGGACAGGGTCTTGCTCTGTCACACAGGCTAGAGTGCAGTGGCACAATCACGGCTGACTGCAACCCTAGGCCCAAGTGACCCTCCCACCTCAGGCTCCTGAGTAGCTGACACTACAGGTGTGCAGCACTATGCCTGGCTAAGGCGCCCGGCTAATTTTTGGAATTTTTTGTAGAGATGACTCTCCCTACATTGCCTAGGCTGGTATTGAACTCCTGGGCTCAAGGTATCCAACTGCCTCGGTCTCCCAAAATGCATTTCTTACAGGTCATTACAGGCCACTGCACCCGCCCTGAAATATCCTCTTGATGGACAGATTCATTAGACATTTTCTCCTCACCAGTCTGAGCAGCTTGCTCTCTTAGCCTGGTTCAGGAATAACATCCTGTACCAACTTGCCTCCCTCTTGAGTTGAATTATCTTTTTCCTTTACTTTGAATCTTCCTTTCTCTTGATTCACTCCCTGATTTTGATGGAACACAACCTTAATAACTTTCTGAGGAAGGGTGTATGAGAGGAAACTTCTTTAGATATTGAAGGCCTGAAAGTTTTACTTTGTTCTTTGTGTGTGATCTGTCTTTTCTTCCTAGAACAAGAGTGCACAATCTTCTGTAAAGGGTGGGATGTGTGTTTCACAACTCCACTGCTGCAGTGTGAAAAAAAGCCATTGGTGAGGCACAAACAAATGAGCATGGCTGTGTTCCCATACAATGTTATTTACAAAAACAGGTGGTGGGCGTGTAGCCATAGTTTACTGCCTCCTGCCCTAGAAGCTTATAGGATTTTCTCTAGTGCCCCTTGTCTAAGATGTCACTTAATATGTCACAAGCTGGGCCTGTTGGGCTGGGCGTTAGTCACCTCATTCATGCCCTTCAGTTCTGTAGAAGAATTTTTTTGAATTATTTCTTTGATAATTTATTTTTCTAACTTTCTCTCTCTGGAACTTTGATTATTCAGATGTTGGATTTTCAGGACTGTTTTTTCATTTCTAGTGTTCTTAGTTTTTTTTCTTCTATTTTCTATAGCTGTATCCATTTCTACTTTCTGAGAAGTTTCCTCAACTTTATCTTCTGTCTTCTCTACTGTACCTTCCATTTCTAAGGACTCTTTTTGTTCTCTGAATAGTCTCTGTGTGTGTGTTTTAAATACTGTTTTCTTGAATGGATGCAACATTCTCTTCCATCTCTCAGAGAATCTTAATAATGGTTTAGTAATGATATTTAACAATAGCTTTTTAAAAACTTTTCTTTTTTAAAATTTATTTTATTATTTTGGTTTTTTGGGCATTTTTTTGTTTTGTTTTGTTTTGTTTTGTTTTGAGGTGGAGTCTCGCTCTGTTGCCCAGGCTAGAGTACAGTGGTGCAATCTTGGCTCACTGCAACCTCCGCCTCTCCAGTTCAAGCAGTTCTCCTGCCTCAGCATCCTGTACCTAGAATTACAGGCACACACCATCACAACCAGCTGATTTCTGTGCTTTCAGTAGAGATGGGGTATTGTCCTGTTGGCCAGGCTGGTCTCAAACTCCTGACCTCAAGTGATCCACCTGCCCTGGCCTCCCAAAGGGCTGACAGGCGTGAGCCTCTGCACTCAGCCAAAAAACCTTTCTATACCTTTACACCTTGGTTTCCTCCAAGCTGCTTCTTTCTCTGTGTTCACTCTGTTCCTACTTTCATGTCAGAGGCTTCCCTCAGTTGTCCGTGTCCTTGGCTGTCTGCTCATATCTAGCAGTGGAACACAAAAATCTAACTGGACTCTGTGGCAGTGTCATACCCTATGGTTCTGTTGCTGGGCTGTTTCAATGGGAAAAATCCCAGCGTCAGTAGTTCTTTCTTTCCACAGAGAATTCTCTATGCTCCTGGCTGCCATTGTTGTGTGAGCCAAGTGAAAGAAGCAGGCTGGGGAGCTCCTGATGTCACTTCGTTCATTCCCTGTTTGTTCAAGTTAGCCCTCCTTTTATCTGTATCTCTATCTCCCAATCAAAAGACCTAGTTTTACCCTCTCCAGACACTCCACTTCCAGCCTTCTGCTAGTATCAAGGAGAAGGGAAGCTGTGCTGTGCAGAATGGGGAAGGAGAGGCTCAGGGACTCCACCTTCCTAAACAGACCCTCAGGCAGTCTTTCCATCATGAGGGGTCCCTTTGTCTATTCCAGAGGTGCCCGGTGCATTTAATTCCTGAGACTTTGGGAATCTCTGTGATGTAAAGGTGTTTGCGGTTTGGCTTTCCCCACTGTTGCTTTAGGATGTGGCTTGATCCTATCAGGTCTGCCACCAATGACTCAGATGCTTTCCAGCTTCCAAAAGTTTGTGGCTCTTGTCACTTCTCTTTTTTCCTTTGTTTTTGTAGGTTTATGTCAAAAACACTCCCTTTCCTGTCATCTTACTGGGGTCTCAGGAGGGAATGAAATAAAATGCATTTGATAAATGTATTACTGTCATCAGAATGACCACTAATTTATTTTAGTAAAATTAAATTCATTTATTTAATTGATAAAAATCCATAGTTGCTTATTGTAGATAATATGGAAGTGTATGAAGAAAAAGAATGATCCTCTAAATCCCAGAAATGCCACAGTTAACTGACCACTCACCTGTGAGGCTTAGGTTATTTTCAATTTTCCCATATTACTGAGAACATGCATTGAACAGATTTATAGGGAAATCTTTGCAACATTCACAAATATTTCTTTAGAACCAATTTCTAGAAAAGAACTGCAGTGTAAAAGAGACTGCATAATTGCATTGCCTTTATTCCCTTTGGGGAGAAAGACTATACCACACATTAACTTGTAACAGTGGAATTTTCAAACCAGCAGTGGATGGGGTAGCACCAAATAACATGTAAGATCAGTTTTTATTTTTGAACAGCTTTTATAAAACTTTTAATGTGGCTGGCATATTTAAAAATTATACTGAATAGTAAAGAGAAAGTTTCTAATGATTATAACTGCAAGAAAGGAAAAGATATATTTTAGTAGGAGCAATTAAAATAGGAACATAAATGAATATTTCAGCTTTTGTATTTTAACTCTTCACTAGTTATTCATATAGTATGAGGTAAAATAGGAACATTAAATGAATAAGTTAGCTCTTGTGTTTTGATTCTTTACTATTTATTTTTCAGATAGTAAACTTTATCTTCCTTTACAAAGCTACCTTTTGTTTATCTGAGGAGCAAAACTTCTCAACCTAGGGTGAGTACAGGATGGGTGGGGTTGGTGCCCCTTGGTGGAATGTGTCATTTCTGAGACAGAGGGGCTGTGATGTCACTTTCTTCACCAACCCCTCATTGTTATCATCACTGTTTTCAACACTGCCCCTTACATTTACTTCCACAGTCACCATCACTTTTTAATCTTCAGCACAACCTCATGACAGACCCTTTTATAATTACCATTTTATGAATGGAGACCAAGAGCGACACGAGGTTAAACGATTCGTTCTCCATCTAGAAAACAACAGGAAAGATCGTAATCTGATTCTTCCAGCTTCAAAAGTCATTGCTATTTCTATCACGCAGTGTATGTTCTACCTTGCCTAGCACCAGGGCTTCAGATAATTATTTTGAATGAATGCATCTGAAAGGTCCTGTAGTCAGAACTGGTGTTCAAAAAGCAATAACCACCAGAAGACAAGTGAAAGAGGGCCAAACCATAAACTGTTCAATGTTTTCCCTGGCATCTCTGTTCCAACCAATTGTCTGTATTGGCTCCAGGAATAATATCATATTTCCTAATAAATGGCTAAAGCGGAAATTACTTCAAATTTTATGCAGAACACTATTCCTAATGGTGGGAGGAATGTATCTTTTCTCTTTTAATTGTATTTGTCCTTTTCATCTGGAAAAATTGTCTGGAGAGAAAATCCATTTTTATAGAGACTAACTGCTGTATTAGAGTTGATATGTCAAGTGGTTTTTTTAGTTGGTAACCAGTTCCTAAAAGGTGTAAATATACCAAGGATGCAATTCTCTTTGGGTTTGCACAGATTACAAAGGGTTTTTCATTCGTTACCACTGATTAATAGATTAAGAGATTGGTGGCAAAGGATGAATATCTGAACTGTATCTGTTCATGGTGGGATTGGGCTCCACAATCAGCATCATGAAGCTTCTGAAGGGACTTAGATATTAATTGCCCATGTGTTACCAGTTAGCTGTTGTGCAAGTGATCAAATCAGTCAAAACAGTGACCCATTACTGCTTCAACAGGAATGCCACACTGTCTTCACTTTGGTAGAAATGTATGCAATTTGAAATATTTCAAACTGTGAGCAGTTCCACACTAAAAACCTGGTTAAGTAGGAGGACCTCTAGGGCTCCTTCCAACTCCAGAATTCTTTGAGTCTCAGTGGAAATCTTCCTTGAGCGGAGATTTTTGTGCAGAGAGAATTTCCTTGAGAGAATTTTGTGCAGAAAAACAAACAGACTTGATAGAGGACAGACCTGAAATTGAATCCTGTCTAATTCATTTACTGATTGTAGCCACACTCAAGTGCCTTCCTTTCTCTGAGAATCAGTTTTCTGTCTTTAAAATGGGTATAACATCATTTCATTGTGTTGTTGGCAGAATACTTGAGATTATGCATGTATAATACATAGCAGAGGGTCTGGCATTTGGTGGGTGCAGAGTAATGTACCTCAGAAACACGTAGGCCACCCCAATTTTAGGTAAGTACTTGGGTAATAGTCAGGGGAAGGTCTGTAACACTAGGAGTGATCTTAGAACATCTAAAAAGGACACAGGAGAGAAAAAAAGAGATAAAAAGAGCAATGAAGAAGGAGAAAGAGAGAAGAAGAGAGAAAAAAGGTGATAGGAGAGGTGAGGGAAGAGAATAGGGAGGGGAGGGGAGGAAAAAGAAACCTTTGTCTAGAGAGCCTTGGGTGGCTTTGATGAGAGGATACTTGGGAACAAGGAGTAGGCTGATGGGGCTTGATTCAGGCAGACCTCCTAGCTTTTGCTTTACAGTTGGCTCTTAGGAAATTTTTCACTAACAGTAACTCATTCGTCAGCTGAAATAATTTTCAGATTATCTGTAACCAACCTTTGTTTCACTGGGAAATAAAAATCCATGTAAAACTGTGACTGCAGTTTATTCTCAGAGCAAATACATGATGGCAGGCAATGGACTGCAGAAGCGTGTGGCACATGGCTGGGCTCCTGTCCAGCTCTGTTCTCCTCCCTGAGAGAAAGAAGCAAACAACATAAGCAAGATAGAACACCATCCCTTACTGTTGGGGCGGGGGGAGGATATTTTCAGCTCTGGGATGTGAGGGTTTGCCTAATATTTCTAACTACGTATTTGCCAGAAAACGTGGCATCTCGGGAGATCAGGAAATGCAATGACTGCCAGAATGTGGTGCCCTCAGCTTCAGTTTGGCATGTCAGCTACTGGCTGTGGCTGTTCGCTAATCCTGCTGAGTGGCCTTGTTAATTCCCCTTCCAATAGAAATTTCTTGTGGTTAATATCAGCAGCTACCACGTAGCAAGCGTCATGCTGGCTTTTACATTCAGTCTTCAAAACAATCATGTGAGGTAGGTGAGGAAACCAAGGCTCACATAAATCCATTGGCTTGCACACACACATGGTAATTGTCATCCAAAAGATTAAATATTACTCAGAAGGATGACCACAGTCATTAACATTCCAAGACAGCAATATAAATCAATTTCATGAAAAGTGAAACTATTTTTGGTTGTGTAAAGGAATCAACAACCAGTCAAGGATGGAGTCGGAGAAATTAAATTGCTCTGCATAAGTAAGTAACAGAAATGTTTGGGTTGCCTGCTGGTGGCTTGAGCAGAGGACAGAATTTCTGGAAGTCTGAGAAAGGAATAGAATGGAGAGTCTTTTGTAGGCGGAGTAGGCTGGCCACCTGGTGGCAAGTCAGAGACTGAGGAAGAAAAAGACCCCCTCCTTTGATTGCAAATGGTCTGTGTATTTCTAGGGACAGAGGAAGCTGTATTCAATTCAAAGCTGGTTTTTACACTGTGGGATTACCCTTCCTCTAGTCAAAACTTCCTCAAACCTTGTTATATTTGAGAGTCTTGTGTTGATAGCACTTTGGTTGTGGCCCATGTTTGGGGTAACGGGAAGAAGAGAAAGAATAGCAGTTACTTCAGAGAAGATATGAGTGGGGACTGAGAATCAATCTGGAAGCAAGAATTGAGAGGGAGGAGAAATGGAAAAATGTATGTTCCTCCTCCTAGACTCCTCCAAAATACTGAGGAGGTGCTGAACTTCTCTCAGCACGTGGGTCATATTATTTAGATCGTGAAAGAAAGGATAATCCCACAAAGTGAGTGATATGGTTTGGCTGTGTTCCCACCCAAATCTCATCTTGAATTGTAGTTCCCATAATCCCCACGTGTCAGGGGAGGGAGTAGGTGGAGATAACTGAATCATGGGGCGGGTTCCCCACGGTTAAATTGGAAGGACCATGATGGGGATAATTGAATCTCTACCGTGGGAGGGACCAGGTGGAGATAATTGAATCATTGGGGCAGGCTCCGTCTTGTTCTGGTTAGTGAGTTCTCAGGAGATCTGTTGGTTTTATAAGGAGCTTTTCCCCCTTTTGCTCCAAACTTCTCCTTGCTGCTGCCATATGAAGAAGGACGTGTTGCTTTCCCTTTGGCCATGATTGTGAGTTTCTTTATGCTTCCCCAGCCCTGTGGAACCATGAGTTAATTAAACCTCTTTCCTTTATAAATTACCTAGTCTCTGGCTAGGCATAGTGGCTCACACCTATAATCCTAGCACTTTGGGAGGCTGAGGCAGGCAGGTTGCCTGAGCTGAGGAGTTCGAGACCAGCCTGGGCAACATGGTGAAACACTGTTTCTACTAAAAATACAAAAAATTAGTCGAGTGTGGTGGTGCACATCTGTAGTCCCAGCTACTTGGGAGGCTGAGTTATGAGACTTGCTTGAACCCGGGAGGCTGAGGTTGCAATGAGCTAAGCTCACTACACTGCATTCCAGCTTGGGTGACAGAGCAAGACTGTCTCAAAAATAAACAAATAAAAATAAATAACCAGTCTCAGGTATGTCCTTATAGCAGCATGAGAACAAACTAATACCGTGAGCGTCTTGGGGCTTTTTGATATTATTGAGTGACAGTGCAGATTTGGGGCCCAGATGTGCCTGGCTCCAAAGCCCAGCTCCTTCCTGGTTGCTCACTGCTCTGCACTGTGTTGACAGCACTATCACTAGTTCAGCTGCACTGGTCTCACGTGCTCTGTGTTGATATCCCAGGCAGAGTGTACCCAACAGTGGAGACTGTCTTTCCCCTCCCAGCATATAAGCACTCTTGGTCTTTTATACACCACTCCAGTGTCAGTTTTTGTTGGAACAACTTCCTGTTGTCAAAGGAATTTTTATTGGAGTGTTAGGAAAACCTGAAGAAATAGAGTCATAGCTTAATAGTCATAAACTTCTCAGATGATCTGAATGTAGGTTTATTAGCTGAAAGTGCATTTCTTGTCTGTGAGAAAGGCCTGCTTTACCATTGAATTTGTTCCGTTATATTTCTAGTAGAATCCCTACATCTCAGTCAAATATGAACTGATGCTGTGCTGTATAAAGGGGATAGACCAAGAGGATGGCAATGACTTGACTGATGAGAATATGGTGTGGATAACAAATAATTTTCCTAATACAAGGGTTGATAACAGATATGAGCTGGATACTGTGAAGTAATGTCACACCTTCATTTTCTTAATAAATATCTCTTACATAGCAATGTTTCTAAGGCAATGTCATTGTAACCCTTTCTTTAATTTTACAGATATATTTTAGACTACATGTTATCCAAGTGACTATTACAGTTATCTCTAATATATTTCATATTTATGTGGAAATAATACCTTTTTACAGCCCAGTTGTGAGATAGAAACAAGCAAGGCACATAAATTGTCAAAACAGGTACAACTCAAGCTTTTACTTTATGTGACAGCTCAGAGGGAAACTCACATACATGTTGGTTGAATAAGCAAATGAATGAGTGAATGAATAAGCTTACTTAAGAATTTATTTTAAAGAGAATTCTAATAAACTTGGATATTTAGTTTTTCCAGTCAATGGGAAACTAGAAGAAATCCTTTACAAGGATTCAAAGAAATTAATACAATCTGACTATTAGGGACAAATATACTGATAAATGGAGTGGCAGAATGGGGCAGTGGGCAGCTAGAACCTGATGCTGAAAAACTAGAAAACGCAGACCACAAGAACAGAGAAAGGCACAGCTATCTGACATTACCACTAAGTACAGTGCAGTGCTTCTCAAAGTGTGGTCCCTGGACCAGCAGCATCAGGATCACTTCAGAATTTAGAAATATGGATACTCAGGCCCCATGCCATACTTACTGAATCAGGAACTCTGAGAGTGGGGCTCCTCAATCCATTTTAACAAGTCCTTCAGGTGATTTTGATGGCTACTACTGTGTGAGAGCCACTGGTCCAGTGGTATAAAACATGCTAGATCTGGGAGCATCACTGCATTTCAATAGGGTGAAATGAGTGTTTGTGACTTGGATCAGAGTGGAAAAGTTACTTTGTATGGAATAGCCAATTTGAGAACACAGGAAAGTTACTGTTGAATGACCATACATCTTGTTTTCTGGGGCAGTCCTGGTTTAGATACATTGCCTTGGCAATTATAAATAGCATCCCTTTTCCGTCTTGAAAGTGTTCCCTTTTGATTGATAAATTTTATGGTCACTCTGTTAGAAGTGTTAGATTATATTCAAAATCGTTAAAAACATGAGATATACTGGAATTTAAATGAAATAGTTATTTGGTAAATTCTTACCCCTCATGGCTTGATAATGATAGATAATGAGGTTTTAGTGTCTTCATAGTTTTTTTTTTTTTGCCCAGAATTATAACCAATGTTCTTTGGCTAAAGGTGGATTTTCACCATTCTTCTCCAAGCCAGGTTTTAGGCTGTTCTTATCCTTTGTTGAAGAGGACCTAGATGAAACCACCATGGTACCCACGTAGTATCCTAGTATTCAAACCTGTTGTCAGTGATAGAGAAAAACTAATAATCAGAACATCTTACCCATCTCAGTAATTTCCATATCCCCACATAGGCATACTTTGTTCCAAATAAATGCAGTCACTTAACTCTCTTGTCTTAGTTCTTCAATCTTTAATTTCCTCCTCAAATCTGATCAGATAAATTCTTCCTAATGTCAAAATAATAGATGGACCTGATTAAAATGGGATTGTTTCACTCAATTAGCTATTAAAACTTATTTATTTTAATGCAATTTGTATAGATAGAAGAGTGGAAGTTTGAGAGGATCAAGTTCAATTCTTTCACTTTACAGATGTGGAAACTGAGGCATAGAAGGGTTAAGTGACTTGTCCATGGCCACACAGATGTTTACTTCAAGAAACGAGATAAGAACACAGGTCTCCCGACATGATTTCTCCTCTTACTCCTACCTGGATGCCCAAATAAGTGGGGGAACAATTCTACCTTAATTCTGGCTTAGAATGTGAAATGGGGCGTAAAATGTTGGAAGTGGAGATTGAGGGACAGCTTTTATGGGTAAAGATGTGGGAAGACTTTTCTGAAGGCTCTTTTAGAATGATAAAAGTGGAAACACCATTATATAGAAACTTATTTTTAGTAAAAGTTTTTTAAAAATCTGTTACTGTTTTAACAGAATATACTCTGTAGTGCAGTAGCCTTCCATGTTCAAGTGAAACAATAGAAAAAGTTTCTTTATACACATTTTTTACATCTCCCTTTATAGTAACAGGAATCCTATTTTAGTCAAATGTTTTTTTCAAATGAATGAGCAACTCTTCCCACTTCGGGTGAAAGAAAGGCTGCCCATTTCATAGTCAGTGCTGCCAAGGCGGCTCTGAGAAAGCAGGATGGTTTGGTACTTAACAATAGTGATGCCAAATAGCAGAATTTCTGGGTTTCCTCCACCAGCTGCTGGGTCTGGGAAGATGGGCAGCTGTTCCTCAAGAGAGCTGTCACTTTGGGTATTTCTCTTCCCCAAAGGTAGGAATAGACAGTGCAAGGGCATCATTCTGCACTGATAGAAAACAAATGGGAGCAAGGATTGGGACAAAAATATGGTTAGGCCGGGCACGGTGGCTGACGCCTGTAATCCCAGCACTTTGGGAGGCCGAGGCGGGTGGATCACGAGGTCAAGAGATCGAGACCATCCTGGCCAACATGGTGAAACCCCATCTCTACTAAAAAATACAAAAAATAGCCAGGCATGGTGGCACGTGCCTGTGGTCCCAGCTACTTGGGAGGCTGAGGCAGAAGAATCGTTTGAACCCAGGAGGTGGAGGTTGCAGTGAGCTGAGATTGCACCACTGCACTCCAGCCTGGCGATAGAGCAAGACTCTGTCTCAAAAAAATATATATATATAAATATATATATATATATATATATATATATATATATATATATGGTTAAAGTGTGAAGTTCCTTTTTAAAAAGAATTTTTTCACTTTAGATTCGGGGGTACATGTGCAGGTTTGTTATATGAGCATATGGCTGATACCAGGGTTTGGGCTTCCAGTGAACCTATCACACAAATAGTGAACATAGTATCCAATAGGAAGTTTGTCAATCCTTCTCCCACTTTTGGCACCTCCAGTATCTGTTTTTTCCATCTTTATGTCCATGAGTACTCATTGTTTAGCTCCCATTTATAAGTGAGAACATGTGGTATTTGGTTTTCTGTTTCTGCATTAATTCACTTAGGATAATGACCTCTAGCTGCATCCATGTTGCTCCAAAGGACATGATTTCATTCTTTTTTTGGTGGCTGTGTAGTATTCCATGGTGTATATATACCACACTTCCTTATTTAGTCCACTATTGATGGACACTTAGGTTGATTCCATGACTTTGCTATTATGAGTGGTGCTGCAATAAACATAAATGCAGTTCTTTTTGATCAAATCATTTAGTTTCCTTTGGACAGATCCCCAGTAGTAGGATTGCTAGGTTAAATGTTAATTCTATTTTTAGAATTTATTTGTTCTAAAAATAGAATTAACATTCTATTTAGTGTTAAATAGAATGTTTGACATTCATTCTTTGTGAAATCTTCATACTGTTTTCCATAAGGGCTGGGCTAATTTCCATTCCCACCAACAGTCTATAAGTTTTCTCTTTTATCCATGTCCTTGCCAACATTTGTTATTGTTTGACTTTTTAATAATAGCCATTCTGACTGGTGGGAAATGTATCTATCTCATTATGGCTTTAATTTGCATTTCTCTGACAATTAGTGATGTGGAGCATTTTTTCATGTTTGTTGGACACTTGTATGTATTCTTTTGAGAAGTGTCTTCATGTTCCTTGCTTACTTTTTAATGGGGTTGATTTTTTTCTTGTTGATTTGTTTAAGTTCCTTTTGGATTCTGGATATTGATATTTTATCAGATGCATAGTTTGCCAATTTTTCTTAAAGTGTGGAGTTCTGTATAGCAACATTTTCTATTTAGTTCTATGAGAAAATATAGGTGTTGGGTTGAAATTTAATGTATTATAAAATGTGTATCTCCATTAATGGATGAAAAGTATAATTATTAAAGAGCTAATATTTGATTAAGTCTTAAAACATCGACCACCTAACAAAGTATATTTAAATAATCATTTAATAGTAAGGGAGAGACATGTGTCTTTCAAAGAAGTATATTTTTCAACTGACTTTTTTCAATAGAATTGTCACCAGTTAAAGTGTATTCTATTTTATTACTGTATGCTATTTTTATAAATTCTAAGTACCACAGCAATATAAGTGGTTATGTTTTTTAGCATATGTTCAGTTGAAGACAAATTTTGCATTTGCAAAGAAATTGAGAGCTCATTTATTCAACATCTTCTTATAGAAAACAAAACAATCACCAAGGCCCAAAAGGGTTGAGATTTACTTGTCCAGTGTTGGACAGATCAAGAGAGAACTGGGATACGTCCTAAGTTTGTGGCACCCAAAGACATAAATGGAATTTTATTCCTAACCTGGATTGCTAGAGTTTTTGTTCCCATTGTTTTTATTTCCAAGAATTTATTTAAATTTAACCATAATTTCTCTATTTAAAATACAATGTAGAGAAGAATATGAAAACAGAGTAGGTAACAACAAGAAAGATAGTGAAAAGGCAGGAGAACCAAGAATTTCTCAGGATCTAGGTTACTGGCAACAATATAAACAGATTGCTCATTTCTCTCATAAAAATCCTTTAATTGTATGAAGTATGGGGGAAAATAGTGAAGATTAGTTCTTGTAGCTACAAATGTTGAAGCAGCTCAAAAAACATTTTTTAAAGATCAGCAATAGTAAAAAAGAGGCCAGGATGGTACAAGCAGTAGGAGATAGAAATCAGTCCCTAGCATCCAGTCTGGTAAGGAAAAAAGTCAAAGGACAAGAAACTGTCTCTTCAAGGCATCATTCACCGTTGAAAGGTCATTTCTCATTGAAATAAACTTCAAAAGGAAACGAAAAGAAAATCCTAAGATGTAATATTTATGGCTTAAAAAATACCCTAAAATGTGAATTTAATTTTGCTCAAGAGGAGAAGGCAGTTTTTAGGAGAAATATTTAAAATAGTCCCAAAGTAATAGAAAATTACTCAAAATAAAGATAACTTATGAATCAGTATCATGCATATAAACTTTATCTTGCTGACATATCGTATATTATGAAACCATCATAAAAATAGCAGAACAGTAACCAAGGAAGAGTAGCTTATGTCCATGTTTTGTATTCTTCAGTTTGATGGAGATAAATGAACAGAGAATTGAATTATATGTACCAAAAAACAATCTGAAGAAGACTTGGAAATGTAATAAATCAATTAGTATGCTTTCAGATATATCTGCAATATCAACCAAGTCTATTTCCAACAAAGAAAACCAAATTGCCTGTTTTAAACCATTTATAATACTTAGTGAATGGCTAACGTATATTATTTATTATATATATTGAACATTTATGATGTATTTATCAAAGGCATTGTGATTTATGTTTTGAATGGATTATCTCATTCAGTCCTTCCAACAATTCTTTGAGATAGATACTATTATCATTATTATCCCTATTTTGTTAATGAGGAAATTGAGCCCCAGAGAGCTTCCCTAACTTGTCTAAAGATGACACAACTCAAAGTAGTAAACTTGCAATTAAAACTGAGCAACCTGACTCAAGGGTCTAAATGTTGAGCCATTCTTCTATCAACGCTTTGCTAAGTGATTCCTATACAGTGGTGAATAAAACACAAATATGTCCTGGCCTCCTGAAGCTTAAAGTCTAACAGATTTTTTTTTTTGAATTGTAAAGGTTGGAGCACAAATATCAAATTAGATTTGCCCTTTAGACAAGAGTAGAAATTAAAGCATGGCTCCCTTATAGGCATTTTTCATATTAAGTAGAGTGGAGACTCTTTCAAACTTCATGGAAAAGACAAGTATTAACCCTGATGTGAGTAGAAAAACAAAACCACCCCAAAAAGAAGGAAAAAAACTAGTCTACAATCTATAAAGTCCAAGGAACTCAAGCAGATACAAGTGGTCAACATGTTAGTATTCAAGGAGATGTCTGAGATGAGTATCAGAGAATTACTTCTACTGTGGGGTACTGAACTGCAAGGGATGCTAGCTGGAGATTACATTGTCAGGCAGGTACCTGAAGTGAGGCCAGCTGACCTCAGCTGAACTGGGCCATATCTTCTGTGTGGAAAAAATCCAAACTGCTTTTCCTCTGCTCTCACACCACAGCAGTCAACACAAATGACATCTGTAGCCAAATGTGTGTGGGTTTTCCCATATACACCAAGCAAGCAATGCTGCAGTAGACGCCAGCGGAATGTCCTCCAGCCCAGTTTAACCCAGCTAGTGATGCCATCTACCTGGAGGTAGTGTCAGATCCCACAGCTTGAGGGTTCAGTCCCATAAAACTGTCCCCTCTCCACTTCTGATACCTTGCAAGCCCACGTTGTTTCACCTGTGCTTCTGACTGATGAGCTATAAATTGGGGTTCCCACAACCCTTTTTTAGGTTCAATTCATTGGCTAGAATGGCTCACAGAACTCAGGGCAACACTTATGTTTACCAGTTTATTATAAAGGATACTACAAAGGATACAGGTGAAGAGATGCAGGGCAGAGCTTCCATGCCCTCCCTGGTTGTGCCAACATCCAGGAACTTCCATGTGTTCAGCCATCTGGAAGCTCTCCTTACCTCTTCCTCTTCGGTCTTTTGTGGAGACTTCATTGGATGGGCATGAGTGAAGCATGGACGCCCATGCAGAAATGTGACTGGACAAAAAGAGTGATCTAATCTAATAGGCCGAGTGGGGAAGCCCAGCAAGGTCTGTCCAGATTCTTCTTGGGCTCTCTGTGCAGCATTCGTTTTCCCAGGGCATGGGGCAGGACCCCTTCCAAAAGGGGGGTCTTATGACCTACCAACAGACAACATACATTATGGCCAGTTCCAAGACAGAAAGGCAGGGGAAGATTTGAGTGTCTTTTTAGTGTCTGTGGCCTCCCTGGGGAGAAAGGGAGCAGGTGAAAGGAGGGCAGGAGAAGGTCAGAGAGGGAGTTTCTGTTTGCTGAGGTTCGCTTCTGAGACCTGATGCACTCCAACATTATAACAAAAGATGCTTCCCGCCTTTATGTCTCTGAAGCTTTTCTAAAGTTGCTTCAGGAACCAAGGACAGGAGGCTGAATACTTCAACCAAAGATATGCTTATTGTTTTAGCCACTTACGAAATAATGAGGGCTACGGGAGTTATGAGGAGCCAGGAATGTGGATGAAAACTAGTATACTACGACTATGATAGTACCACACCTGCCCATCGTCTTTCCTGCTGGGTTCCCCCCCTGAAGTCGCTGTCTTTACCTCCCAGGCACTGGCACTCTCCTTTCTTTGTTGCTTCCCTGGTGTCAGAAAGACTGATTTGGAAAACGCTGAACTTTCTCCCAGGCCATTGTCCTGTCTCCTCAGGCCTCCCACCAGCCAAACTGGCTTCTTAAAAGGAAAACAATACTAATTGATTAAAGATAAGAAACAAACCTAAGGGAACTTAGTGATCTGGTAGACAGTCAAATATATTAGAAGCTTTGAGTCATCTTCTTCTTATACTTAATTTGACTAAAATGCAATTAGTGTGGAATAAATGCCAAGATGTGGTGATATATATTTTAGCCTCACTTCTCTGAAGCACTTTCATTGGATTAAAATGCTTTGCTGAAGTATTGAGAATTCTAGCTCTTAAGAGCTGGGAACATTTATTTTCTGTTCGTTGTTTTAGATTATCCAGATAAATTTAGCACTTAATGCTATCTGCCTGGGCAATTGTAATTTACCTCTAAATGTGCTGTGCTTTGTCGGTATCAGGAAAAGCAAAGGGGCAATAATTATCCTCAAAGTGTGAAGCAGACACTAATCATAATTAAGAGCATTTTATTTTTAATTAACAGGGAGATGGGGAAGAGTGTCTTATATATAATGGGTTCTCATTTGTTGATTTAGATTGATGGAATTTACATGCCAAAAGAAGAGACTGCAACCCAAAGAATTATGCTTACACCAATGCCCTTAAATCTTCTGATATCCAATTAATATGCCCCGGAAACATTGGTCTCATGAGCTCAGAGCACACCATCAGTCTCAGATAATTTCCTTCATGAAGCTGTTTTGGCTGGTGATTTTCATGATCTATGGCTGGAAGATACCTTATTATCCACTTGACTGTATAGAGATAATAACAAATAGAATATAAAACTTTTTATATTTTACTAAATTAACTTCTGACCTTTATCAGCATTGATATAAATGTTTTATGTAGCTGTCCTTGATTTCTTTTTGTTTTAAAGTTTTCCCTAAGTTACATGATCTTGTTATGTGCTATATATCCGTCTGAAAAATGGCCAATTTATTTATATATTTTTAGAGACAGTGTCACACTATGTTGCCCAGGCTGGTCTCAAACCCCTGGTCTCAAGTGATCCTCCTGCCTCAGTCTCCCAAGAAGCTGAGACTATAGGCACAAACTACCATGTCTAACTTAAGTGTCCAATATTTTTTTAAGAAAATAGAGCTTAAGTAAATTAATTACAAATTTTAAACAGCATGTACATTATATTTTGCAGTTACTTTTATAAACATCATTTTGAATGCATATTGTCATTTACAATATTAGTATACTTTACATATTTATAATTTTATTGAAAATGCTGTATTTGGCTGGTTGGTACATCATTATTTATTTAATCGTCTTCCCCTATCTCATGTTAAAGCATAGATTTGGTGCAGATTTGGTGAAAAGAATGATGACCATCACCACTAAAAATACTGTGTATCATGTTTTCTTTTGAATTATATACTTGAACATTTTCCCATTCTGACCTAAAAAGTAGAGCCACTCTGTATAGATCTTTGGCAAGGGAAAATAGAATGCTTCTATGTGCTCCTTTAGAGAAGAAAGGTCCTGTTTCAAATTTTAAAACATGGGCATGAGTGGTATAATAGTATTACAGATAAAAAGAAGTGAAGGATAAAAGTACAATAAAACTCTTGGGACTATTTCTCAAAAGGAAACTATGACACACTGATAAAATCAAACTGGGGAACTTGCAGGTCTTAAAGTGGAAGTCTGTGGAAGGTATGCACTCTTGAGAGAAAGATACAGCTTATTTATCTTCCCTGAAATGTATTTGAAATTTCTTGATGGTCTATGGTAAGGAGAGAAAAGATTTCAAAGAAGATGAAATTATTTGAGAATTTTTACCATGGAGAAATAATTCATTCATTGCAAGTATGGATTTACATTTTAGTTCCACATGGGTTTGTTTCATTAATTATTTTTATTTTGGCACCCATTCATGCTGTCTTTTTGTTGTTTTATAGAACTATAACATAGTTACATTTTATATTGAGGGATAATACTTTCCTGTGCTTGAATAAATGATATACCTCAGGGGCAGAAAGGAGATTTTTGCTGGTTAAAACAACAGCTATTGCCAGGTCAGTTCTCAGCTATGAAATCAGCAAAGATGGTTGCTTCCTTTTGAACTGAGATACCTACCATCCTATCAATCAAAGGCTAAGATGTAACCAGAAGGAGACCTGTGAGAGAGATCACCACATGTCCAGGAGAGAGGAAATATTTGCTTGTCCCCCATACCAAGTGTCAGCTTTCATGCCTGGTCATTTTGGCATCAAGGACTGGGAGAGGCTAACATTTTGGTATAAAGCAATCCCATATTCCATTATATTAATTTGTTCATTAGTGTTCAAAACCTTCTCCAATTTTGAACTCATTAAATTATTGTTGGTATTAGTTACCCATTTTCTGACCAAACTCTTACTGTTAATAAATAAATAAACAGCTTCTAGAACTTTCCTGTTTGGAGGAAAGAACATCCTTCTCCAGTAAGAGTCAAGAGTGAGTGAGGCCCAGGGGCCTTGGGGGAGAGGATGTTGGGGAGATGTTCAAAGTTTCACTTCTGCATGATGAATAACTTCTGAAAACCTAATGTACAGCATGGTGACTATAGTTAATAACAAAATATTATATACTTGAAATTTGCTAAGAGGGTGGATCTTAAGTGTTTTCACCACATACACACAGAAAATAGTAACTGTGAAGGGGAAGGAGGTGTTAATTATCTCAGCTGTGGTTATCATTTCACAATGCATGCATATATCAAAACATCAGTCTGTACCTGCTAAATACATGATTTTCATTTATCTGGTATACCTGAAAAAAAAAAATGAGGCCTAGGGACTCAGAATAAGCTCATCCCTTCCCGTACTTCCAGACCTCCATCTGCAGGAGTCACAAAGGGACTCCATTTTCTTTTATCCCCTTTCTATCCTTATGCTCTTGCCACACTCCCAGTCTCACCACTCTCTGCCTTATGACCCATAGACTGCAGGCATTAGAACCACCTTGAGGGGCTCTTCCAAACAAACACCCAGGCCCTTCTCCAGACCATTGGCAGAATTTCTGGGGAAGGGTCTCTGTAATCTACATTTTTACCAAGCTCGCCAGGTGATTCTTTGGCCTACTGTGGTTTCAGAACCTTTGTCCCCAGAGTCTGAAACACAGAAAATTTGCAGATTTCTCCTTGTAAGTGTATAGAAATTTAAAGTTTGCAAAGCACTTTTATACGTTATCTCATTAGATCCCTGGACCATCAAAGGAGATAAGGCAGGTATTGGCATTTTTTAAAATAAATGAGATAATGAGTATCTGGAATGTCCAATGCCCTGCTCTAGCCATAGCTGAACTAAGTAATTAGGTTTTCTTAACACAGCATGCTGCCTCCGGATAACATAGACCCTAGAATGAAGAGATTTGTGTTTACTCTTCTTACATTATTTCATTTATTCTCCCCAATAAGCCTATGAGGTAGATAAGGCAAATGTTATCAAACCTTTATCTGAGAGAAGAGAAAACTGAGACTCAGGGAGTTAAAGTGTATTGGCCAAAGTCGTAAGCTAGAAAGTGGCAGAACCTGAAGCTCAGGTTTTTCCAAGTACAGATGCTGCCTGCCCTCTACTTTTTACTGCTACTCAAGTGGCCAATAAATGAAGAATTTGCAATGAAGTATAAATATTTTAAGATTTTTTATTGCTTAATATTTAATGAAGATTGCTTATACCATAAAATGTTTCCTATACATGTTCGGCATTTTCACTTAGCAAATACAATCTTTTCCCAAGTCCGTCATACTATTTTTATAACTAGGCCTCATAAAACTTTTTATGAGACAACTGCTTTAATAATTATTCTATTGAAGGTCATGGTAGCTTTTGAAATGTAATCACCAAATCCGGTTATCATTTCTCAGCTCTTATCCTCCTCTTCTCTCTACCGCATTTGACGCTGTTGAGCATCCCTTTCTTCTTGAAAACTTTCTTTCTGTGAAGTGGCGTGCTTATTGTTTGGAGCTCTCCAACAATCCTTTGCATCAACCCTTTCCATTTTCCTTCTACATCCAGGTTTTGTTTGCAGTTGCCTTCCTTTTGCCTTCATGGATTTTTCCCCTGGAAATACATACGTATACATTCAACAATTAGAATTGTTCTGATGGCTCTCAAATATAGGTTTAACTTTTCCTTCAAGCTCCAGATTTACTCAGACTGCTGAACATAACATATACTAACTATTTCTTAAATTAAATGTCTATCTGTTAAACATAAATTTCTTCAGCAAATATTTACGGTGAGCTTTCTATGTGCCAGACAATGTTCTACAAGCTTGGGATACATCAATTACCCAACAAAGTTACCACTCATATGAACCTTACTATTTATTTATTTTTACTTGATGAAAATTGTATATATTGTGTACACTGAGATGTTTTGAAATATGTGTATACATTGTGAAACGGGAAATTGAGCTAACATATGCTTTACCTCACATACTATTTTTTGTGGTGAGAACCCTTAATACCTACTCTCTTAGTGATTTTCAGCAACACAACGCATTGCTATTAACTATAGTCACCATGTTGTACAATAGATCTCTTGAATTTATTCCTCCTAATTGAAGTTTTGCATCCTTTGACCAATATCTCCCCAAATCCCATGACCCTCCAGCCACTAACAGCCCCTGGTAACTGTCATTCTACTCTGCTTCCATGAATTCAACTTTTCAAGTTGACTCTGTCCTCCAGCGCCATCCATTTTGTTGCAAATGATATAATTTTCTTCATTTTAAGAAATGAACAGTATTCTATTGTGTATATATGATACATTTTCTTCACCTACTAATCCATTGATGGACATGTAGGTTGATTTCATGTCTTGGCAATTGTGAATAATGCTGCAATGTACACGGGAATGCAGATATCTCTTTGACACACTGATTTCATTTCCTTTGGATGTATACTCAGAAATGGGATTGCTGAAACTTCCTTTTTAGTGGCAGAAGACAGACAAGAAACCATAAACAGAAAAAAATGTAAGAATTAGATTTTATGTGAGAAACAGTATGAAAAAGAAAAGAAAAGGAACTGGGTGAAGAAGATCAAGAGTGCAGTTAGCAGAGGTGGTGATGGGAGGGGAGTTCTAGTTGCTGTTTTCTATAGGGTGGTTATGGTTGGCCTTGCTGAGAAGAGAACACTTGTGAAATCTTGAAGGTTGTAAAGGAGTCTGGCCTGCAGATATCCTGAGGAAATGCATTTTGGGTGGAGAATTGGCTATTGCAAAGACCTTAAGCCACAAGTATGCCTAGTGTATTCAAGGAATAGTGGTAGGGAAGAATCAGAGAAAAAATGAGAGGTCAGATTATGTAGGATCTTGTCAGCCCTTGTAAATACTGACTTTTACACTATGTGAAATGGGGAGCTATTGGAAGTTTGGGGCATAGGCATGACATGAGGTATTTTACATCTTTAAAAGATCATTTTGGTTACTGTGCTGAGAATAGGCTCTACAGTGATAAGAGTAGAACTGGAGAGAGCAATTCAAAAGCTATTGTAAGTTTGGCGTGGTCAGTCATTCCTGTAATCCCAGCACTTTGGGAAGCTGATGTGGAGGGATTGCTTGAGCCCAGGAGTTCAAGACCAGCCTGGGCAACATGATAAGACCCCCATCTCTAAAAAACATCATTTTTTTTTCTAATTAGCCAGATGTGGTGACATGTATCTGTGGTCCCAGCTACCCGGGAGGCTGAGGTGGAAGGACCGCTTGGGCCTTGGAGTTGGAGGCTACAGTGAGCCATGATCACATCACTGTATTCCAGCATGGGTGAACAGAATGAGACCCTGTCATTAAGAAAAAAAAAGAAAAAAAAAAAGGAAAAAGCTATTTTAGTAATCTGGGCAAGATATAAGAGTGACTTGTACCAGAGTGGTAGTAATAGAGTTGATAAGAGTTGAACAGGTTCTAAATATATTTTGAAGATAGAGCCATTGTAATTTCCTGATGCATTAGATATGCTTAGCTTGAGAAACTAGGATGGTGTTGCCATCAACTGAGATTGGGAAAGCTGCAGGTAAAAAGATTAGAGGGAAAAGGTCAGAAGGTCAGATCTGGACATGTTAAAAAGCAACTATTACTCCTCTAGCCCTTAGAACATATATCACTTTTTATTAAATATTTATGTGTGGGTCTTAGCTCCCTTTCTAGAATGTATGTTCTGTGAGGGCAAAGATCAGGGGTAATTCATTTCTATGTCCACTTAGCCCCAAGACAGTTCTCTGCATTTTGAAGTGCTCAGAATGTCTACGCTGAATTGAATTAGTGGTTCCTTTTGTTGTATTTTTTTTGCTTTAAAGTTGAAATTATTGCCTTCAACACTCTTTTCACTTTTTGTCTGCTTAGTTGTTTGTTTTCTTAGATTGGATTATTGTTGTGATTTATTATTATTCTCTCTAGTAAGAATAAATCACAAGAATAATCCAAAACATGAAAAAACAATGCCTTGGCTGAAATAAATACAATCCCTCTTTATCAAGCCTACCACAGTAAAACAGAAGGGTTACCTCTAATTGAAGTTGACCGCCTGGTTTCCAAACTGAAATGTTTTTCAATCACTAGATATAGGAGTTATGTTGATAGTTTTTTTTTTTTTTTTTTGGACAAGGATCCAAAAGTACAGGCAAAAAGCAAAAATAGACAAATAGACAAATAGAATTTGATTAAACTAAAAAGCTTCTGCACAGAAAAAAAAAAAAAAAAAAACAGAAGAAAAATAAACCTACAGGAGAAAATGTTTCCAAGCAATACATCTGATAAAGAGTATCCAGAATATATAAGGAACTCAACTCAATAGCAAAAAAAAAAATAATCTAATTTTAAAATGGGCTGAAGTCCTAAATAAACATCTCTCAAAAGAAGACATACAAATGGCCAACAGATATATGAAAAATGCTCAGTATCACTCATCAGTAGGGAGATGCAAATCAAAACCACAATAGATATCACCTCACTCTGGTCAGAAAGGTAATCATCAAAAAGACAAAATATAACAAATGCTGGTGGGGATGAAGAGAAAGGGGAACTCTTATACACTATTGTGGAAATGCAAATTAGTACAGAAACTATGGAAAACAGTCTGAAGCTTTCTCAAAAAATTAAAAATAGAACTACCATACAATCCAGTAATCCCACTACTGGGTATGTATACAAAAAGAACAAAATCAGTATGCCAAAGAGATCTCTGCCATAAACTCCCTTGTTTATTGCAGCACTGTGCACAATAGCCAAGCTATGGAATCAACCCAAGTGTCTATCAACAGATGTATAGATAAAGAAAATGTGGTACGTATAGACAATGGAATACTATTCAGCCATAAAAAGAGGAAAATCCTGCCATTAGCAGCAACACTGATGGAACTGGAGGACGCTATGTCAAGTGAGCCAAGCACAGAAAGACAAATACCACATGATTTCACTCATATGCAGTATCTTAAAAAACTGATCTCATAGAAGTAGACAGTAGAATAGTGGTTACCAGAAGCTAGGAAGGGAGCAAGGAATGGGGATGGAGAAGATTAGTTTAATAGGTACAGGTCTAAGTGAGCTAGAAGGAACAAATTCTGGTATGCTGTTGTGTAGAAGAGAGATTACAGTTTAACAATATTGTATATGTCATCATAGCCAGAAGAGAAGATTTTGAATGTTCTCACCACAAAGAAACCATGAAGGTTTGAGATGGTGGAAATGCCACATACCCTGATTTGATCATCATGCAAAGTATATATGTATCTAAACATCTCACTGTACCCCATAAATATGTACAATTATGATGTGTAAATTTAAAATCGTTGTAGTAATATAAAAGCAATTATCTTTACTGTTCTCAATTAGTTCAACATATTAGCTATTCTCTCTTCCCCTTTATCTCCTTATTGATCTCATCTCTTTTTACTGTCAAATTAATTTAGTTGAGCAAGTCAATGAAAAATAGTTGCTTCAAAATTATTTGCAGTCGTATCATAAATAGAGATTGTTGGAATACATTTAAAATAAACATTTTAAAATCAAAGATTGGTCAATATTTGAGCAAAATTATGGAATGCTAATTTTGTTGTCTTGCATTTACAGATTCAAGCTGGGAATTCCAGGATGTGAGCCTGGCAAATAATTAGCAAAAATCCAATCACATCCCAAAAGCTTTCTTCTTGTGATGGCATATGCCAATTTGACATATCAAAACTATCTTTTGTTCACTGGCTCACTGAAAAATTCATGCAAATAAAGTATTATTTCTATCTTAGCTGACTCTTAAAAGGGAACAGTATCCTCTTGGACAATGAGTATATGAGTATTGGTATTTATACATCATTTATTTTCCAACAAAAGTCATTTTGTTATCTTTCAGTTTTCACCAAGAACCTAGACTAGTGAAGTCAGTTGTGACTGTACATACTTCACATTGAGCAAATATGTACTATATGCTTCTAATATGGTGAGTACTAGCTTGGTCCTTTCATATGTTAACTCATTCGATTTTCACAATAATCTGGGAGGTGGTCATTGCTATTTCCATTTTTCAGATAGGGAAATTGCAGTCTAGATAGGTTAAGTGACACACTAGTGTTATATGTAAATTTTCAGTGCCATGAAAGAAGTAACACTTGAATGTAAATTTCCTCAGCAAGGCAATTTACTTCTATAGAAGGGTGAGGCTCACAAATGGAACAATGGCGAGCACACATCTGGACAAGGGAAGGGAAGGGGTTCTTATTCCTGATAGAGGCAGCCCCTACTGCTGTGTTGTTCCCCTATTGGCTAGCGTTAGACCGCACAGTCTAGGCTAATTCTGATTGGCTATTTTAAAGAGAGCAGGGGTACGAGCCAGAGTGGTGGGGTGAGTAATTTGGTGGGAAGGACAGTTACAGGATAGGTCAGAGCAGGTAACCAGGGGTCAAAGCAGGTGACCAGAGCAGTTGACTGTGATGAGTCAGGATGGAGCAGAGGACCGGGAGGATAGATGTGAACTACTGATTAGAACTGATGGAGAAGGTTGTTTACTGAAACTACAAGGAAGTTAAACTTTAAAATGGAGAATTAAAGAATAAGAGAGCTGAACATTGATAAATGAGAGTAAAAGCTGAATTCACACAAAGCTCTTCTAATGCCAAACCTGTGTTTATCTTGCTACACTGTGCTGTATATTAAATTCATTCTGCATGTTAGCAATGTTGAAGGTTTTTCATATCATCTTAAATTCAAACAAAAATAAAACAGCTTTTAAGAGGTTTTTCTCATAAAGCTAACAAATGGTGTTATAAAAATCTGACGGCTGAAAATGGTATGATGTAAGAAGTCCTCTGTGCCCCACATCAGAGGAAGCCTCAAATGAGCTGGTGTACTTCTTTCCAGATGCCTCAGAGACACACATGGGTTATGTACATATTTCTATGTGCATTAGTCATAGTTTTGTAGAGAAATAGAGCCAGTGGTTTAAATTTTTTTAACTTTATACATTTTAAAGTTTAAAATATTTTTGAAATTTTAAAAAGTTTTAAAAATGTCTAGTATTTTGATTGGGATAACATTGACTTAATAGATTCATTAAGTAGAAATGGCACCAATTCAATATTGAATCTCCCCATCCAGGCGTTTTTCATTTCCTCAAGTCTTTTTCCATGCTCCACAATAGAGTTTTAAACCTTTCCTCATATAGCTCTTGGATTTATCTTAACCTTGTTCACTTGTTTTTTATTTTTTGGTTATTTTTAATATGACTGTTTCTATTTTATAATCTTTTATTTTGTAGAAAGGAAAACTATTGATTGACTCAAGTAATTATATTGCTGACTCCCTTACTAGCTTTTCTTATTATTTCTATATTTTTTCCTCTGGAGTTTTTCAAGTACACATGGTATCAATAAATCATGAAAAAATTTGCCTCTTCTTTCCAACATTTATGCATATTATTTCATTTTCTTATGTAAATGCATTGGCTTGCTCATGTGGACACTTTTAAGTAGCCATTCCCTTATTGGCCTCTATGCCTTGTTCTTGACATGCACAGCATTGCTTCTGTTATTACTTTGCTGTGAAGGATATTACTGGCTTTGGGGTGGATATATACATTATCATATCATGCTAAGGAATTATCCATCCCTATCTACAGAGATTTTTAAATTTTAAATTAGGAAAGAATGTTGAATTTGTTCCATGCCTTGTAAGTATTACTGGATAAAATTTGAGCAATTAATAAGGCATATTACTTTAATAAATTTCTTAATGTCAAAGTATTATGCCACTGTGGAGACATATTTCAATGTATTCTGGTGTATTCTTTTTTAATGTATGAATAATTTCTAATTTGCAAAATCATTTATTAATACCAATAGGCTATTACAATGTAAATATCAATTTGTGGCTTGCTTTTTTTTACTCAACAATGTTTTGGTAAACATTTTCATATAAAAATATCAATCCATCCCTTTCTTTTTGACTGCTACATAGAATTTTATAAATAAATCTCAATTTTTATCATCATTTCTGTCTTGAAGAGCATTCATAGTTCTCTTTTCACTTTTTTGTAATTATTAACCCTTGCTGCTTTTTCTAACAATGCTGCAATAGGATCCTTATATATATCTCCTAGGGTTTGTACAGTGTTACATGGAAAAGATAACTAGAAGTAGAATTGCAGAGTCATAAATTACGTGCATTTAATTAGATGTTGCCAAATTGGCCTGTTAAGTGGCTGAACAACTCGTGTGCTGCCATAAGTAATGACTGTGACATCCATTTCTCACCCCCATACTAATAGCTGATGCTAACCAAAGCTAACCAAACTACTTTACATTTCGTTACTCCCTGTGAATAATTTTTTTTTTTTTTTTGAGACAGAATTTCAGTCTTTTGTCAGGCTGGAGTATAGTGGTGCGATCTCGGATCACTGCAGCCTCTGACTCCCTGGTTCAAGTGATTCTCCTGCCACAGGCTCCTGAGTAGCTGGATTACAGGCACACGCCACCATGCCCAGCTAATATTTTGTAATTTTAGTAGAGATGAGGTTTCACTATGTTGGCCAGGATAGTCTCAATCTCTTGACCTCATGATCTGCCTGCCTCAGCCTCCCAAAGTGCTGGGATTACAGGCGTGAGTCACTGTGCCCGGCCAAATAATTTTTTAAAACTGTATTTTAGTGGTGGTTAAATTCTCATTTTTTTCTTTTTGCTAGTGAGATTTCACTTTTGCAAATTTATTTTTAATATCCTTCGCCCAATTTTCTATTGAATTATTTGTCTTTTTCTTATCAATTTGAATAGTTCTTTATAATTTGTGTATTTTAATCTGCCTGATATATACTTTGCAAATATTTTTCACTGTTTTGTTTTTTAACCTTTAACTTCATTTGTGGTTCCCTTTGTTGCATATTATTTAAAATTTTGTGTAGTTAAACCTACCAGTCTTTCACTTAATAGTTTTTTCCTACATAATATTAGAAGTCTTCCCTATCTTTAAAGTAATAAACCTATTCTACCCTATTTGGCATCTTTTCTTAATATCAATTTCTAATACAGTAAATATGAACAGATACAACAGATAGAAACAAAAGCACTTTGGGTTCTTTGCTAGTTTTTAAGTGTAGAAGGATTCTGTTGGAGAGAGGACATCTGCCAGGACAGACAGCTCTGAGACAAGGATGTTCCTCTTTGGCAGATCCCAAACTGAAACCAGAGGGGAAGGGAGCTGCTGATGAGGTCCCTGCAGGACCCCCACCCCTGCCAAGAGGAGTTTGGACAAGGACGGAGAGTAAATATTCCAGGGGCATATGGAAGATACCTAGAAAGTCATCTTTCCACTAGTTGTAGCCATTTTCTTACTTCTTCCATCCTTTAGATAAAGAAAATAGGATTTTTCTTTCTGTCAACCATTTGAAAAATACCTATGAACCTTTAAGCCCTTTAGGCTCAGTTGTTGACATATTAAAGAGAAAATAAAAGCCTGTAAAATTTCTTAAAATAAGTGCCCTGGCAAGCAAAACTATTTTTCTGGTATGCAACTCTAATTCGCACATCAGCTGCTAAAAAGTAAACTGATCTTTTTCTTTCTATTTCTTCTATAACAATTTCTAGTCTTCCCTGGCTCCCTAGGCAGTGTAAAGAAAAGCTTAAAATATTTACATATTAATTCATTAGATATATCAATAATAAAACCATTACATGTTAACATTAACACTATTTTTTTTTTTTACAAAAGCTGTTTTTCAAAACAAAAAAATAAATAAAAGATTGGGATTGTTTTATAATTTTGCTTTACTGTCTAACTTATAAAAAGCAGCTAGATTCTCATATCTGCTTCTGCATTCAATCTTTTGTGATATTACATGCGCTGTAGCCTCTGGAAAACTCCCCTGCACTCTTATGAGAGACTAAAAGTAACGGAGGCAAATGACATCTTAGCATTATTATAAAAATTAGTTTTGACCTTGCAGATCCCTGAAAGAGTTTCAGGTCGCCAGACCACATTCTGAGAGTTACTGCTCTAAACTTTGTCATACCTTTGAAAGTAATTAAACATACCAAATCTTTTTTTTTTTTTTTTTTTGATGTATGTATTTCTTGCTGTGACCCTGACTGATAAACCCATCCTGTCTGGATACTAAGGGACAGACAGACTTACGGGATGGAGGGAAGGTGAGGGATGGGGGATGAAGGGTGCAAGCATGGAGAGAAAGAGAAGAACAAGGATTCCAATTATCTATTCCACCAGGACAGAGCAGTTACAAACCAATTTAGGATGTAACCACTTGACCAAAAACTAGGTGGTGCTCTGTGGCTGGCAGGAAGAGCCCCTGACATTGGATGTTTAGATTTCCTGAGCAAACCTCATTTCTAATGTTATGAATAGAACCAGTAGGCCTGGGTGACCTTGCAGCAGAGGCTCAGTTATAGGTAATTGCGG